>NW_019014677.1:1450200-1461509 GCF_000150535.2 Carica papaya | reverse complement strand
GTGCTTAATATTTATCGTAATTTCTAATTTTGGTTGATTTTTATTTATTTAAATTTTATTTTATTTTTTTATTTTTTTATTTTATTTTTTTAAATAATTTTATTCTAACTCATTTAAATTAAACATGAAAATTGAGAAAAAAAAAATCAGAAAACGATGAATTGGGAAGAAAATCCTGCGAGGAATCTGGTTGCCCGTGCAAGTGCTGGGCATTGTGTGCGTGAGCATACGCTCACAGTGGCTGTGGGATGTGCGCACAGCACATAAGGTGAAGGAGAAAATGTCAAGATTTCAATAAAAAATTTAGTATTTTTTTTGATATTTTAAGGAGTATTTTTAGATAAACTAATTTAGTATGATTGTTATTTTGCCTGTTTTGTATGCCTCTGTGTTTAGATGAGTCGAATTATTCTTATTTTCAAGCATGCTATATCAAGTGCAAAGACTTGATGAATTTGCATATAATAAATATAATATGTAATCGGTGAAAATAAAAAATATATATATAAAAAAAAAAGTTAAATGAAGCCTGTATAGTCTGAAGTGTATTTGTATTGACATGCATATTGCATCAAGTGTCTTGTTAGACTTTTTATCTCTGAGGGATATCTGTTCTCCTTACCCTTCAGAGTATCTGTTTCTCCTCCCCTATCTGGTCTAGAAAGACGTAAGAGGACCGCTCCTAGTAGATGACGGTGTACCATCTGACGAGAGTAGTGTCGCACTATCTGTAGGGGTCACCCGTGGCTAAGTAATGTCATGACTGTAAATATATGTTAGGACCACTATAGTTGGTACGACCGTGGTCATAGATCCAACCATGGTTTGGCCAGCCGAAAATGGGCCTCAGTAAATTGCCCTATCTGTATTTGGCCTCAGAGATGGAAGTTGTAACGACTTCGCGAAGTATGATAAGAAAATCTGAGCATTTCATGATTTATTTTATTTTCTCTATTATTTGACATGATGTATGTATAATTATCTGTATTAACATATCGTTTTCTTAATAAATAAATTGTTTTTCATAATGCGAGATAGGTAAACGAGGAAGTTAAACGGTAAGATAAAATAATTAACTTTTAAAATCTTACGATGTTAATTTAATATTGTTTTCCTTACTGAGCATATGGAACTCACTCTTTTCATGCCCACCCCCCAGATGAGGAAGAAAGTGAGGAACCGCATGCTAACCCACCCTTGGAAGTCTATAAGGATCCCATGGATCCATAAGTCTGAGTGCGTAACTATTCTCGCACTCTGATGAGTTTAATAGCACAGTGAAAAAAGTGGCCGTTATGTTTTCTTTTTTGTATTTTGCAGCCACTTCTGGCCTCAATATATGTATGTATTGGAACTCATATTTTTAAGGGATTTATAATGATTTTGTTCCGCTGTATAAATTTTATCATGCACTCGTTATCCTGAATCTATATCTGACATCCATTTTCCTTAATTAGCACTTGGGATCTCACAGATGGTATTATAGTAGAATTTTAAGATCAAATCCCTTGCACTAAGACCTTAGGTAGATGAACCTTTTAAAATATCTAGGAAAGAAATAAGTTCTCTTTTCAAAGATTAAACCTCCAACTCGTGTCTTCCTTTCTTTGTAGGAACGATGCGAGGAAGACCAACCATAGAGCATACTAAGCGACTTGAAGCCCTGGATCATTCGACTAGGGTTGAATTTACAGAACTTTTTCGACCCATTCAAGGATTAACTGTAGTCATAGGACAAAATTAAGTCAATCCTTATCCACCCCCTGCACCTGAATTTAGAAACACATAACAGTCTATCTCCCACAATATAGCAAAGTGTAGGAAATTTAACCCCCCACACTTTGAAGGTGACCCTGATCCTTTAGTAGCCGAAGCCTAGATCCTACAAATAGAGAAGCTCTTATCTGTCCTAGACCTGACCGAAGAATAAAAGGTCCCTCTTACGCTTTGATGTTAAACAGTGAAGTCGAACACTGGTGGCGACTTAAGAAAGAAGTCTTACCTATCCCTACTGCCTTGGAAGTTTTCATGGATGATTTCTTTGATAACTTCTTCCTTGCCTATGTTCGGGAAAAGAAAGAGGAGGAATTCCAGGAACTCTGCCAAGGAAGCTTGTCTGTAACCCAATATGTAGCTCGTTTTGTTCAACTGTCTAGGTTTGCCCCTTTGATGGTCACCCCCGAAAACTGAAAAGTTAGGAAGTTTCTCAAGGGCCTTCGTGCTGACATTTATGATCGAGTCATAATGCTGAGACCCAACTCGTATGCGGGAGTGCTAGAACATGCCCAGTTGGCCGAAGATCTTATCTCGGCCAAGCACCAATGCATTGCCTGAGTCTGTACCCAAACACAACCCCACAAGGTTAGAAGAAGATTTCCTGACCAAGTAAGTAACCATCCAGACAAACAAACCAGAGTTATCCTTCCTCAAACCTTGCCCCCCCACTTACAGCTCCACCTGCCCAAGCTAACCAAGTCTGTTAGTATTGTGGTCGCTCGCATGGTGACCTGCCCTGCTGATGTATCAATAACACCTGCTATCGGTGCGAAAGCACTCAGCACCTTATAAAGGACTGCCCACAACGACCAAAAGATATAGACCGACTCATAGCACAAGGTCGAGTATACCACTTAGATGAATCTGATGCCCTTCCTACTCCTCTCATTTTTCAGGGTATGCTTTTTATTCATAATACTTCTGTTAAGGCTTTGATCGATACTGGTGCAACTCACTCTTTTATTTCCTATGCATTTACTTGTAATCTAGAGTTTAGACCATAAGCTTTAGGAAAAATACTAGTGGTGAAAACTCCCTCTAAAATACTATTAGAAGTTCATTGTGTATAAGAACTGTAGGATAAAAACTTCAGAGATAAAGGTATGTCTAAACCTGATAGTATTAGATTTTGTAGGATTTGATGTAATATTAGGAATGAACTGGTTGAAAAAGTATAGAGGTATAATAGACTGTGAAAGTAAAATTATAACCTTATGATCCCCGAAAAAGAAATAAAACTTATTTTCCTAATATTTGAATGAACAGGAATATGGTTGTTGATCCTACTGTGTGTTCCATACCAATTATTTGTAATTTTTCAGATGTCTTTCCCATCGAACTTCCTGGTCTAACTCCCCCACGTGAGGTAGAGTTCTTGATTGAATTATTGCTTGGAACCCAGCCGATCTCAAAGCCCACGTATCGCATGAGTCATGCTGAGCTAGTAGAGCTGGAACATCAGCTTTCTGACCTTATCATCCAAAAGTTCATTCACCCTAGCCAATTCTCTTGGGCGCCCCAGTGTTGTTTATAAAGAAAAATAATGGTACCCTCCGACTCTGTGTGGACTACAGGGAACTCAACTGAGTGGCCATTAAAAATAAGTACCTCTTACCCCATATTGACAATCTCTTCAATCATCTGCAAGGAGCCACGAACTTCTCAAAGATCGATCTCAGGACCGGGTATCACCAGTTGAGAGTTAAAGAAGAAAATATTCCAAAAATTACCTTTTGGTACATCTATGATTTGTACGAGTTCAGGGTGATGTCATTCGGATTAACTAATGCCCTAGCACCCTTCATGGACTTAATGAATCGAGTTTTTCGGTACGCACTAGATCAGTACGCCATCTTTTTATTGATGACATTCTAGTGTATTCAAAAAGCCATGAGGAACACACTGTACAATTAGCTGAAATGTTGGAGACTCTTCGCCAAAACCAACTGTATGCGAAACTAAG
The DNA here is from genome assembly GCF_000150535.2 of Carica papaya. Next base: position 1,457,770 of record NW_019014677.1, on the reverse strand, counting down.
TAATGCTCCTTTGGGTTGGATCGAGTTTTGTTTCTCAGTCATATCATCTTAAGTGAAGGAGTTTCTGTAGACTCGTCTAAGGTGGAATCGGTGGTCAGCTAGAGTCTTCCACCAATGTGGCCGAGGTACGTAGCTTTCTTGGCTTAACAGGCTACCACTGATGATTCATTGACAGATTTGCCAAGATTGTTGCTCCTATGACCCGACTCACCCAAAAAGGAGTACCATTTGTCTAGAATTATGAGTGCAGTAAAAGCATCATATAACTGAAGCATCGTCTTACCTCTGGTCCTATGTTAATCCTCCTTGACGATGTTGGGAGATTCCAAGTTTACTACGATCCATCTCATATTGGTTTGAGGTGTGTCTTGATACAACATAGTAGAATAGTCGCCTTTGGATCTCGATAGCTCAAAGTTCATGAACAGAACTACCCTACCCACGACCTGGAGTTGGCAACCATTATTTTTGCCCTGAAGATATGGTGGTATTACCTGTATGGCCAGATCTTTGAAATCTACATTGACCATAAGAGTCTCAAGTACATCTTTACTCAACGGGAGTTAAACATGAGGCGAAGGCACTGGATAGATCTTATGAAGGATTAAACAATTTCTAGATCATTTATCACCCCGGGAGAGGGAATGTAGACATCGATGCCCTAAGTCAAAAGGAGTCTGCTGTGCTGGCTCAAACTATGGCCTCATGTTGGAAGATAATGGACACTGTACAATTGCTCCGTCTTAGCTACTACGGTAAGGGTACCTATCTCGCCAAGATCTGAGGCATACCGGATCTCTTTATGAAGATTTGAGAAGCACAAGCCATGGACCTAGAACTCACCAAGAATCTAGGTAAGTTCACTTCTGATGAATCTCCTAATTTTAGGATCTCGAATGATGGACTGTTCAGATTCTAGAACCGAATTTAGGTTCCCATTGTTGTATGTACGAATGTACTTAAGACTGCCCATGCTTCCAAGTTATTCATTTATCTCGGGAGTACCAAAATGTACCAGGATTTGAAGCGACAATATTGATGGCCAAGAATGAAGAAGGATATAGTTGACTACGTCTCCTGATGTCTCACTTGTCAACTGATAAAGGTAGAACATCAAAGACCTGGTGACTTGCTACAGCGTCTTCCGATTCCCGAATGGAAATGGGAGCATGTAGCTATGGACTTTGTCACCAGATTGCCCAGGACTTGTTCTGGTCGAAATACCATTTGGGTCATCCTAGATAGGATGACCAAAACTGCCCATTTCTTACCTATTCGAACAACGGACTCCACCAGTAAGTTAGCACACCTATATGTTAATGAGATTATTTGACTTCATGGAGTTCTCTCATCTATTGTGTCCAACCGCGATCTCCGGTTCACTTCTCACTTTTGGAACAGCTTCCAAGAAGCTCTAGGGTCTGGGTTGTACTTCAGCACCACTTATCATTCCCAGACGAATGGTCAATCAGAACGTACGACCTAGACATTGGAAGATATGTTACGTGATTGCATTCTCAACTTTGGTGATAACTAGTATGAGTATCTTCTTTTTTGTAAATTCACTTATAATAACAATTATCATTCTAGCATCAATATGGTCCTGTACGAAGCTTTGTATAGAAGGTCATGTTGTTCCCCTATTTGTTGAAGTGAAGTAGGGAACCAGCGTTGCTTAGGACCAGACTTCATTCAAGAGATCATTGAGAAGGTCACAATCATTCGCAAGAATTTGGCAACTGCCCAGAGCCCCCAAAAGAGTTACGCTGATAATTGTAGGCGACCCTTGGAGTTTGCCATGGGGGATCAAGTTTTCCTAAAAGTCTACCCCTACAAAGGTAAGATGCGGTTTGGGAAGAGAGAAAAATTGAGCTCTCATTATGTGGGACCTTTTCTTATCATCGAGCACATTAAACTCGTGGCATATCGCCTTATTCTATCCTGAGAGTCGCGGGTCTACATAATGTCTTTCATGTCTCGATGCATAAAAGGTGCCTTATCATGTTATTCCTCGCGATTAGGTGCAGGTACAAGCTAATATGACCTATGAAGAGGCTTCTATGGAGACTCTTGAGTGGACTGATAAGATCTTGCATAACAAGACGATTCCCATGGTGAAGGTACAATGGCAGCATCATACCCCGGAAGAAGCGACGTAGGAGTTGGAGTATGAAACGAGGAAAAGGTATCCAGACTTATTTATGATAAATTTGAGGACCAAATGTTTTAACGTGGGGGGGGGATGTAATATCCCACCGATCACTATGCTAAAATAATTTGGAAACCCTATTTATTCGGGCCTTTGGCCACGTTAAACTTAATTAATTTACGCTACTTAATATTTATCGTAATTCGTAAGTTTGATTGTCTTTAATTTATTTAATTTTTATTTTATTTTAAATAATTTTATTCTAACTCATTTAAATTAAACATGAAAATTGAGAAAAAAAAATCAGAAAACGACAAATCGGGAAGAAAATCTGTCGAAAAAATCCCACGAGTCTGATTACCCGCGCGGGTGTTAGGCATTGTGCGCATATGCATGCATGCACAGTGGCCACGGGATGTGCGCACAGCGTGCACATCCCTTCCGCACGCATGCATGGGACGTGCACACAATGCGCACGTCCCTTCTGCACGCACGCACGAGACATGTGCACAGTAGGCACGTCCCTTCCACTTTGGATCTTTCACTTTAGGCGGTAGTTTATTCTAAATGATGGCACTGCACTCCTCGATGAGTATAATAGTCTCATGATCTTTTAAACTCCTCTTCTTTGCTATAATCTCTTTAAGAAACTTCGCATACTTTGGAATTTGAGTAAGAGCATCTACAAAAGGAATATTAATGTGAAGTTTTTTAAATATATCAAGAAATTTAAGGAAATTCTTTATTTAGTATGCTTTTTGAGGTGTTGTGTGGAACTGAAATAGGTGGCACATAAGGTTTGAGCACTACTTGCTTATTTTCCACTTCTTGCTTGACCTTCTCTTTTTTAACCTTTTTCTCTTTGGTTCCTTAATCGATGTTTATTGGTTTTGTAACATCAATTGTTGGTTCTGAATAACTGCTTCAGTCTTTGTTGCAAATTCTATTGTGTTCTTATGAATGGTTGCAATCATATCTTTAAGCAAGGGCTTCTTTTCTTGAGGCTCAAATCTTGGGGAAGGCCTTGCCACATTTTACTGATTTCTCTATGAAAAATTTGGATGATTTCTCATTTCAAGATTGTATATATTAGAGTATGGATTATATGGTGGCCTGTCTTGCCCAGCTACAAAACTCATTTATTCTACCTCATATCTTTGGAAATGATATTCAAATAAATCCTATGAGAATTAACAATATTAACACTATTCGGATCAATCTCATATAATCCAGCTTTTCTCTTAGGTTGAAGTCTTTTTGTTGGCCATTGATAGTTGTTCATGGCCATCTCTTCCAATAGCTCATAAGCATCATTTGTAGACTTCCCCATCATAACAACTCTAGCAGCTGCATCGATTGTGATCCTGGTTTGTTGATTCAATTTGTTGTAAAACATTTGGACCAACAACCACTTAGGTAACCCATAATGAGGACATCTTCTAATCAACTCCTTTACTTGCTTTCATGCCTCATACAACGTTTCCCCATCCATCTTGTAGAAACTTGTGATATTATTTCTCATCCTTGCTATCCTGTCTAGCGGAAAAAATTTAGCCAAAATTTTTTGAGTTAGATCTTCTAATGTAGTAATTGTTCCTGTAGGAAGAGAATGCAAACAATTTTTAGCTTTATCTCTTAACGAAAAAGGGAAAAACCTAAGTTTAATTGCATCACTAGAAATCCCATTCTACTTAAAAGTATCATAAATTTCTAAATAATTATAGAGATGTGCATTATGATCATTATTTAGAAAACTCCCAAACAAAATTGAGGTTTAGATCATTTAAATGATGGCAGGTTTAATCTCGAAGTTGTTAGCATTAACACTCGATCAAACTATACTTAACAAAGCTCCTAAAAGAGGAGTAGCAAAGTCTTTGAGTGCTATCCTATTATTTTCGTTCAAAACATCCCTTACTCACCCAATTTTTTGTATTTAGTCATCTCAACTCTTGTTTGTCTTTCTGTTACTAAGTGTTCCTTTCTCTCGCGATTCAGTTGTCTACAAGTCTTTTTTATTCTAGATTTATAAAGAGTTTTATGTTGTTCGATCGACTCATATACCAACTGAAAACATAAAAAGAAATGACATAATATGTTCACAACAAAAAAATAATAATAATTAAAAATAAAATAAAATAAGCAAAATAAAAAAATTATGCTTAAATTAAAAATAATAAAAAATAAAAAAATAAAATAAAAATAAAAATAAAAACTAAAATGCAAGTAAACTAAAAAACAAGAGAATAAACTCTACACTAATAATAACCCTTAGTATTGATAATGATACTGACAATCCTCGGTAATGGCGCCAAAAATTTGATAAGCGAATAAACAAGTGCACGAAACTGTTCAAGTAATAAAGTGATTAATAGAGTATCGTCTTACAGGGATTGCTATATATCAAGTACCAAAATTGTAGAAATTTTATTATTATCTAGAAATCGAAATTATATTTATGAAGAGAAATTTTTTTAAATAATTTAATCAAAGTATAGTAATTAAATTGACAAAAACTTATCAACGAAAATATACCAGAGTAATTGATTTTACCTAAATTTTAGGTACATTCTAATTTTAATTTCGTAATTGATTTAATCTAATCTGCAATGGTCGAGCTATCCTAATGTATTTTCAGTTTCTTTTCCAGTATTCTCTAGATATATCAATTAACAACTATTAACATTTTGTAGTAATTATTAATTTGATTCAATTAAATCTATGATACTTTGATTTCTCCACGTCAATTTAATTATATTACTTCCGTTCAAATCATAATTAACACTTAACAATATATATCTAATTAATAAAACTTTACTTCTACCACTTTAAAACTATCAATCACAAATCAAGTTATGAGTTGGTCAATTCTCATAACCATATTAAGTTTAATATTGTTAAACTGCAAATAGAAGAAAGCTAAAAATTAATTCTAAAACATACTTTGATTTAGGCTATATCAATCACTCCCACACGGTGGATTGAGCAATAACAATTATTATTGCGAAAAATATAATCATATAATAATTAAAAATAACTGTATGAAATATCACAAACATTCCCATTCAAGTTTGATAAAAAAAATTCCTAAAAGTTTCTTCAAAAAGAAAATATGCTAATAAAATTTCAAATAAATATTACGTGGTTATTTTTCTTCTTTCACCGAGCTCTTTTACCTTTCTCGTTGGCACCACACCAGCCTGTTTCCACACTGGTATGCTTCTCCTACTCAGTTTGTTGCTGCCCTTCGCTTGCGTTTGCTGTGTTCTCTGACGAAACTCGTACTCCGTCTCTCGATCTCTAAGCTTTGCAAATATGGTTTCTACTTTCTCTCTCTAGCTCCTCTCTCTCCTGTAGATCTATCTTTTTGGTTTTCTCCTCTTCTCCTTTTAATAGGCGATTGCAAGAGAAGATATCCTCTTTGTCACCCTCTTTTTTTCTTTTTTAGCTCCCCCTTTTCTTTTGTCGTTGATTCTTCTTTTTTTTTCCTCTGTAGCTACTTCTTTCTTTTCCTCCTATGCTTTCTGCAATTTTTTTCTTTTTTTCCAAAACGATGCCGTTTTGGGCGTCTGGTTCTCAGCCTTAAAACAACGTCATTTTGAGTGTTGTTGAGTTGCTGGGTTGCTGGGTTGCTACTGTGGGTCTGGGCAACACTTCATGGATTTGCAAATCTGGACCTGGGCAAAAGCTTATTGCTTTCTTCTTCTCTTTTCATCCTTTTTTTTTCTTGTCTTCACAAATGTAATCTGCATCAAAATTGTACTCATTAATTTATTTTTTTATTAAAAATTTATTTCAAGTTCTTATAAATTTAAGTAATAAGGGCACAAAAAATATAATAAAAATGTTGTACATCAACATTCAAGCTTAAAAGTGTTATTAAAGTAAGGTAAAGTAAGAATAGGTACATAGCATAATTTTTCTTTCAGTAAAGTGAAAGCATTGTCGTGCTTATCAATCTATGTAAACTTCACAGCTTTCTTAACCAACTCATTTAGTGGAGTTGCAATGGAACTGAAATCTTTAACAAACCTACAGTAGAAGCTTGCCAATTATGGAAACTCCTCTCCTCATTGGTTGTTGTTAGAGTAGGCCACTCTTTGATGACTTTTACTTTTTCCTCATCCACTTTAATGCCTCGTGCACTCAGCACAAATCTTATGAATATAAGCTTGTCACTACAAAAAGTGCACGTTTTGGCATTGACTTACAGTCGTTCCTTTCTGAGGACCTCAAGAATGAATATGTTGAAGGTATTCCTCTAGGATCTTGTTATAGATTACAATGTCATCGAAATAGACCACAACAAACTTACCAAGGAATCAGCATAGAACATGATTCATAAGTCTCATAAAGATGTTAGGGGCATTGGACAGACCAACAAGCATTACCAACTAGTCATACAAATCATACTTTATCTTAAAGTTGGTCTTCCACTCATCTCTAAGTTTTATCCTTATTTGATAGTATCTGCTCTTAAGATCTATCTTAGTAAAAATGGTAGAGCCACTGAACTTATCCAACATGTCGTCAAACCTAGGGATAGAGTATCAATACTTTACTGTGATCTTGTTGACGGCTCTGCAATCAACATACATTCTCCAGGAACTATTCTTCTTGGGAACTAGCAATACTGGAATAGCACAAGGACTAAGGCTTTCCCTACCATGTCTCTCTCTCAGTAATTCTTCAGCCTGTTTTTTAAGTTCCTTCGTTTCCTCCAGATTACTTCGGTAGGCTGGTCAATTGGGTATGGTTGTGTAACACTCCAAACCATTAGGATAGGCCAACATAACAAAATTCGTTGTTTTGAGTCCCATTGGGCATTTGAATTCTATTAGTACTTAAAAATTTTAGTATTTTGAATTATGTTAATAATTTTCTTCATTTTCTATTCTCCCAAAAATTTATTTTAATAACATTTTAAAGAGAAAATGAAAAGAATTAGAAATTCAATGTAACGGAAGGCGAGAAAAACCCATGTAGCCCACGACCCGCACTCATGAGACCACAGCTCTGTGCACAATCAGCCCAAATGGGCCCAAACATATGCGCACACTGCGCACTACGTGTGATTGTGCTGGATATGGTCGTGCCTGCACGAAGCAGGATGTTTGCATGCAGGCCATGCAAGCGCATGTCGTGCATTGTGCACACCCAACATGCGATATAGTGCACATGTGTAGTCGTTGCCAACCGCTAGCCACTCTGACGTGACCGGCTGTCACATCTGATGACCACCCTTGCGTGGGCCCCATGATCAAGTCCACATGGCTTCTCAAATTTTTGTTAAATGGCTAAATTTGGCCCTCCCTCTCTTTTTAAAATGCCCCCTTCCTCTCTCATTTTCACCACTTTCCTTCTTCAAATTTACCAAATTAGAGAGAAAGACGAGAGAGTATGAGTTTTGTATCTTGTCAA
>NW_019014677.1:1426348-1450127 GCF_000150535.2 Carica papaya | reverse complement strand
TTTTTCCTTCACTTTTGAAAGGTTAAGACGACTCGATTCTAGTAAGGAATTCTTGGCACTTTTACCTACATTTTTAAGTGCTCTTTTTAGTTAATTGATTTGGTGGAAACAAAGAATTGTTGAAATGGACTTTCATGCTTATTTTGGTGATTTATTTTGATTCATGTTTGTTTGGTAATTTATTTAGATGTATGATGTTTTATTCTTGACAACAATGACTATTTGGGATACATGTGGGATTGACCCTTTGTTTTACCCTTGGTAATGGCAAAAAGAGTTATTCTAATGAGCACTCGCTTCAGAGAATACCCCAATGGTCAAATCTAAAGATAATGGCCTTTGGCCGAGTATGTTAATGAGCCCTCAATTACTAAGTTTACATGGAACTCATCCCCAAATCCATGTGCCACCCCCCCCCCCCCAGATGAGGAAAATGATGACGCATTCGATGTGTTGCCCCTTGAAGTTTGTCTAGATCCCTTATTGGACTCTTAGGATAGTTACGAGTGCTTGTAATGTTTGTGCTCTTATGACTATTTAATAAACAGTTAAATGACTTCATTTGTATATTAACATTTTGGTAGCTAACCATTGGCTTAAGGTGTAAAGTGTACCATGATATTTTTGTGTAAGGGAATTCTATTTTTCGCTTCAATATTAATTTAGTTGTTAGCACTCGTATTTGGCTTTGTTATTTGACTCCCTTCTACCATCAGGTATTTGAGATGTCACAGGTTGCCCAGGGGACGAAGTCGATCTGATGCTTGATCCCCTATAGTGGTGGCAATTTATCTGGTATTTCTTCCGAAAAATATCCTCGTATTCCTATAAGAGAAAGACAAAGAGCTTGGCAAAAAAGGGTTAAGGTCATTTAATGCCAAATAACTCTCCTTATACCTGAGTACAATCAAACTTCTCCTTTCATAAATTGCTCACTTCACCTTTTTTTCCCTCACATATAGGCTCTCATACCTTTTATCCCTCTCTATTTTTTACTGGGCTTTTGTTATATTTCTTTTGGGCCTCTTTTCTCTCCCTCTCCATTCTAGTATAGGAGTCGAAAGCATTCTTCATTTTGATTTGTCATCATGTACCCCCATTTGGGGTTAAAGATGCGAGAACATGACACTAACCATCTAGCTGTATCGAGTAACGGTTTGGTACAACCATTATGTTGTACCTACCTATCAATTTGCCAAGGTCTACCAAGTTAGGTGACTAGCATATATAAGCACAACATCATAATATACCTTATCCTCATATGTGCCGATAGAGAAGGGCACCATGGGTTTTACAATAGTAAAGTAAGTAGCATAAATACTAATGGGTGCCGAATCTACCAAAAATAATTTTCTATTCCAATAATAAAGTAAGATTGTAGTAGCAATGAATAGGGTCGAATCCATAGGGAATTAAAAACTAATGTTCTTTTACAACCAACAATAAACTAAAAATAAAGAGAGGAGGTTTTCGTTTTAGTTGGAATTAAATAATTAATAGATTAAAATAATTTAACAAATCAAATAAAATGAAAATCAACTAAATTGAAATTAGCATAAAATAATTCAGCAGATTAAATAGAACAAAAACTAAGTATGAATAGATTACAGTCAAAGAAATAATATCAGTCTCAATTTGCAAGATTAATCATTTATAAAAAGATAACTTTTACCAATTTTTAATAAACCAATTCTAGTAATTGAAGACACTTGTTATTGGAGACGCTTTTAATAACAAATATTTCCTTAATCTTATATTAACCAAAAAATGCTTATTGATTAACCTTTACTAATTAACAACCCCGGATATGCTCATAGATTTTAATTTAATCAGAACATTAAGAAATAGAAAGATTCGATTCTAACCAACAAACTCAACCACTGGTTCACTCATATTAGATTATATTTTTTTTAGTGTGACACTTATTTACCATTAATTATCAAAATAACCTGAACAATTATGAATTTAGAAATCCTAAAGAGCGATATACGATTATGCTGGTTGTACAATGGGCGTTGTTGTAACAAATAACAATTAAATTAAGGAAAATACATAAATACTAAAAACAAGGAAAAACAAAGATAAAGTAATTTGATCTCACAACCCTCAAATTGAAACTTCAATTAAATCTTCAACTGGAAATAATAGTATCTACGCGCTCCTAGTGAGTTTAGTACACAGGAATTGTTTTAAAACAAAAAAGAAAATTACAAAAAAAAAAGGAAGAGAAATATGCTCTTCGTCTTCTTCTCTCTGTTCACCTCCTTGCAGCTCTCCACTTCTGCCTCTATTTAAAGGGTGAAGTCGTGTGCAACTAGCGTTTTCTTCTCCACTGACTTTGGCTTCCTCTTTTAATTTTTTAAACGTTTTTTGACTTGGTTTTTTGCCTTCTCTTTTTTTCTTTAAGTTTGAAAGATTCCCAAAAAATTAATATCTGCTGCCACCACTGGAGTGCAAGCCTTGCCCAAGGCTTAACCGTGTATAACTGAACTTCCTTGTGTAATTGATCTAATCCTACATTTATGCATGCACTAGAATTGAACAAAATTCTTTCTGTTAGGCAGTAATTGATCTAATCCTCCCTCAAACTAAGGAATAAAGTTGACATTTATGCACTATCAAATCCCCAACACTTATCTTGTGTTTACCCTTAAGCACCACAAAATACAAATCACTAATTCTCAACTTTTCACTTCCAACCCATCTATTCTCAACCATTTCATCACAACTCGATCTATCATATCTCAGTTTTCAAATTGGAAAGACAATCATCAACTAGTAGTTCATAAAATAGAGTTTCATGCAACTACACAAATGAACAATCATTTTGACTAATATCCAAACACGACATGAGAGAGTACTATAAATTTTAGCGCACAATAATTTTCATTAAGAAGAACAATCAATATGTAGCAGAACAACCACTAAACCTATTCGGATATACAGATTTCACCATTTGATTCATGCTTGTATGAAATGTCACTAATCTTTTGACGCGAGGGCAAACATTTATGATGAATGCACCCAGTTACTCAGTTGGTCACAATTTCAAGTGGCTATTAGTGCTACCATAGTCATATGGATATCTTGAAATGTTACTAACTTTTTGACACAAGGACAAATATTTGTGATGAATGCACCCAGTTACTCAATTGTTCATAATTTCACGTGACTAGAGGAGTAGTTTATTATTTATGCCCTCTTTTTCTTCTTTTTGTTTAAAGTCCTAAACATGAACCATAGAATTTTAGACACACAAATTAGGACACATTATAATAGAGTTCTTCCTACGCATTGGCGTTCACTCAAAAATAAGAGAAAAATGATTTTTAATGTGCAATCCGTAAATAAGTCATATTTAAGACACATAATCAAAAATAACTATTCATAGTGTGAAAAGATCACAAATAAGCTACAAATCCTAGAAGATGGTTATAATTGCAATTCGATTTTTAAAATATCACATTTGAGTATTTTAAGAAAGAGTGAGATAGTTGTGAAAGTTAGAAGTCAAAATTATTGAGTGTGTATTAGTGTGTGACAAAAATTAGGCCAAGTCGAAATAAACATTGATAAGTGTCATAAAGAAAGGGGAATGCGACATAAAAACCAAGCAAAATGCTAAAGGAACTACACAAAATGCAGAATGCCCCTCCCGCACACTTAAACCACACATTGCCCCCAATGTGTTATAAATAATGAGCAATTAAATAAAAACTGAAAGGATAGTTGAATTCCCCTTGTTACTTGTCCTGGAGATGGGGTAGAACCGGAAGTTGTCATTTTTTCTTGGGTTGAGAAGTAACCCTCACAACTATCACTACGACTTGGGTTAATTCCTCTGCCTTGTTTAGTTTTTGTTTCCTATGGAGGCTCAAATTCTCGACTCGAATTAGGCGCATATCTATCTTCTGAAGGTGTAGAAATAATACTTCTAAAGTCAGGGATTCTTATAGGGTAGCAGCTGGTGCAGGTTATATTGTAACACCCCTCCCATCATTGTGCTAAAATAATTTAGAAACTCTATTAATCGGGTCTTTAGCCGCTTTAAACTTAATTAATTTACAGTATTTAATATTTATCGTGATTCGTAATTTTGGTTGATTTTTATTTATTTAATTTTTATTTTAAATTATTTTATTTTAGATAATTTTAATTTAACTAAATTAAATTGAAAATGAAAATTAAGAAAAAAATTGGAAAACGACAAAGGGGAAAAAATTCAAGTGGGAAAAATCCCGCGAGAAGTCTAATTGCGCGAGCAGGTGCTGGGCACTGTGCGCGCGCACATTGGCCATGGGACATGCACACAGTGCGCACATCCCATCTGCACGCACATCCCATCCCATCCCATCCCATCCACGCAGCGCCTAACATGCCTAGGCCCTATGCGCGCGGCAAGAGGCCTGTGCGTTTACAAACTAGCATGTAGCACGCCGACTGAGGCATTGCCACCTTGGGCAATGTACCGCTGCTGCCTTGGGCAATGCGCCACCACTGCCAGATTTCAACTAATTTCACCACTTGGCACAAATCCAATGGTTCTGAAATTTTTTAAATTGTCCTCCCCCTTTCCTTCCTCTCCACATTTCCATTCTTTCATTTTTCAAAAGTTTAGAGATAGAGAGAGAAAAAGATAGTAGTCTAGTGAGAGAAGAAGAGAAAGAAAAGAGAATGGTGAAGGAGAAAACATCAAGGTTTCGATAAGGAATCCAATATTTCTTTTGACGTCTTAAGAAATATTTTTAGATAAACTAATTTAATATGATTGTGACTTTATCTGTTTTGTATGCCTCTATGTTCAGATAAGTCAAATTGTTCTTATTTTCAAGCATACTATGTGAATTGCAGACACTTGATGAATTTATATTTAATAAATATAATATGTAATCAGTAACAGTAAAAGTAAAAAAAAAAAAATAGAATGAAACTTGTATGATTCGAAGTGTATCTGTATTGACATACATATTGCAACAAGATTTTCTCCTAACTCACTCAGCCCCTTATTTCCCTTATACTCGATTAACACCTTCCTCATCTGCAAGTTATAACTTCCCTAATTATCGGTTTCACTCTCTCATCACACAGTGCAAAGAAAACCAATTTTTTAAAAAATTTGGGGCGAGTTCAGTTTTGGCAAAACCCACACCGAACTAACCCCATTGACATCCCTAAAGAGATTTATTATTATGTTTAATTCATTAGTGCTTCAAATAGAAATTGGCTAAATGTAAACATGGTCTAGTCTTCATAGTTACATCCTACAATGAATTAATCATACTAACCAAACTAACTGATGGAACAAGGGATGACAATTCGAGCGTGTACCTAGGTTCAGCAAGATTTGCCACCAATGCCACCTCCCTTACTTTTTCCTAACAATGTGGAAAAAGAAATCAGTAAGTAGAAAAAGAGCGATGCTAGCAAGGTGTTACAAGGAGGTATTAGAAATATTCAATTAGATGCAAAGAAAGAAAGTTAGGCCTGAAAAATTTATCTTGTCAAGTGTTCTTGCTGCTTTGCTAATACTGGGGCACTTGATCAAGGCAGGTGAATTCATACTTATCCAAGAAAAAATTCTATCAAATTGGATGCAGTTTTAGGGACTACTTTGGTGGACATGTATGCTAAATGTGGGCGCATTGACTTGGCTTGGGGTGTTTTTTGAGAATATGAAGGAGAAAGAAGTTTTCTCCTGTAACACAATGATAGGAGGACTAGCTATGCATGGCAGAGCAGAGGACGCTATTGAGTTCTTCTTCAAAACGCAGAGGGAGAGGGTATTGAGACCAAATGGGAATACTCTTGTCTGTGTTTTAAATGCTTATGCTCATGCAGGATGGGTTGATAAAGGTTTAAATATATTTAATTCAATGCAAAAGATTTATGGTGTTGAGCCAGAAATAGAGCATTATGATTGTGTGGTTGATTTGCTAGGAAGAGCAGGGCTCTTGGAAGAGGCAGAGGAGCTTATTGCCTCAATGCCAATGAAGCCCAATACAAACGTTTAGGGAGCACTTTTGGGTGCTTGTAGGATACATAAAAATGTTGAACTTGATGAAAGAATTGAGAAAATCTTGCTTGGGATGGACCCTCTAAATTCGGTGAAAGAATTTGGAGCATTATGCAAAGGATGGGAGATGGGAGGATGTCGAAAAGTTGAGAAAATTGATGAAGGGAAGGGGTATTAGAACAACACTGGAAATTAACATGATTGATTTAGATGGGATCATTCATGAATTCAAAATGGGTGATGGATCGCACCCACAAATGAAGGAAATTCACATGATGCTGGAGAAAATCATTGAGAAGTTACAGATGGAGGGCTACTCACTAAATACCTCTTAAGTTTTGTTTGATGTCAGTGAGGAGGAGAAGGAAACTGCATTAATGTACCACAGCTAAAAGCTTGCAATTGCTTTGGGATTGTTTAACACAAAACCAGGCACTCCAATTCGCATTATCAAGAACTTGAGGGTGTGTGAGGACTGTTATTCTGCCACCAAGCTTATTTCAAGAGTTTATAAGTGCGATATTATTGTCAAGGATCATGTTTGATACCATGATTTCAAGAATAGAGTATGCTCATGTAAGGATTTCTGGTAAAAGTTCTTAAAGTGCTAAGTTCTTAAACAAAAAGCATATGAACTTGCAAAAACAACACTAGGTAACAACCCTTCTTCCACCAAAGATTCAAGCTTTGGAAAAATAAAAAATAAACAGAAGGAGTTTAGCATAACCAAGAAGAGCATTGTTCAGAGAAGATTGGAAGGTGAAGAACGAAAGAAATACATGCAAATTAAAGAAAAAACGAAAGAAATTAATGCTGGAAAAATCAAAGAAAAAAATACAAAAATACTTACCGATCGAGAAGGTGAAAAACATAAATCAGAAGTAGAATCAAGAACCCAAACTTTGAAAGCAATCAAAGAAGAAGAACAAGCAGATATCAATAGGAGAAGAAAAAGATTGGAGCTGTTCAATCCTCCCTGCATGCGGCTTGACTAAGAAAATAATTTTTTTTTTTTTAATTGTAAGAATAAAAATAGAATTAATTATGTTATATGAGAGTATAAAGGGAAAAAAATAGTATGCTAGTCACATACCACCAATTCGGTAGTTTAAAAATTCATCCCAAATTTACCAGTTAGAAACTGTTTGTTACTATTGAAAGTTGAAACAAGCACAATTTTCTCACACTCGTGGAGTACCATACATTAAAATCGTATCATTCATCATTATCCAAACAGGGCCTTAAAGCCAAATATTTCTCTCGAGGGGATTTTTCAACTGCAAGGTTGGACACCAACCCCAGTTTTACATAGAGAAGTTTGTGTCAAGCTAAGGACCTGATGACGAGCGGTGTAAGGTGGATTATTGGGACAGGCCATAAGTGAGAGTTTGGGAAGATCCGTGGCTACCGTGAGGTATTGAGTTCAGGGTCAACAGCCAGTGTATAGAAGGAATGGATGACCTGTTGATTTGCGATCTTATGAATGAAGATTCAACAAGTTGGAACTCTGATTTAGTTAAGGGCCTATTTGTTGAAGAAGAAGCTGCATTGATCCTTGGCATTCCACCGAGCTTACGCAGAAGAGAGGAGAAACTGATCTAGGCTTTTTCTAAGAACGGAAGCTGCACTGTTAAGTCTGCTCACCAACACCTCCGAGGTACACATGCCTCCTCTTGCACTGAATCTGTCAACATTTAGAAGCGGATATGGTTGGCTGATGTTCCCCCAAAGATGAGAAATTTCGTTTGGAGACTGCTTACCGAGATGTGGCCAAGCAGAAACAATCCAACATATATCCCTCGAGTGCAGGAAAACCGTGAACTGCTGGCGGCTGTTAGGTGTTCATGTAGCGCCACCTTATGTGCCAGATGTCAGAAGGTGGCTGGAACAACATCTTAAAAGTAAGACATGATAGGAAGTGGCAGAAGTGCTATGTTGTATGTGGAGGTTAGAACTTGAAAGGAATGAGTTTCTGTGGGCGGGCAGAATTTTTGTTGATCCTACCTCTATTTACTTGTCGAGGAGATTCCTGTATGAATGGAGGCAGGCCAAGGATATACGTAACAGAGGCAACGTGGACAAACCGGTCTTCGCACTCACTCATGTGCCATGGCAAGCTCCCGCACCGGGAATCTAGAAATGTAATGTTGATGGGACTGTCTTGAGATAGGGACTGTGGCTGGGTTCGGGGCAGTGATCCGAAATTCGGCTGGGTTAATCTTGAAAACAATCAGGGGCAGATTGCATAGGTGCAGAACGCTGTTTTTAGCAGAGTTACTAGGTTGTCGGTAAGTACTGCAATATCTCGTTCCTAATGTCAGTGGGCCTAGTATTCTGGAGGTGGATACCCAATTAGTGAAGCAGGCATTAGAATCATAAGCGACAGACAACTCAGAGTATGGGTTTATTGTTGATGATTGCAGGAAGCTCTTAGTCGACCGGCCAGATATCTCCGTCAGTTGGGTCAGAAGAGAGGGCAACACGATCGCTCATTGTATTGCGAGGGAATCGTTGTCCCACCAGGGTTTCTGTGTAAGGGATACGGTCTCTCAAGCCTGATGTATTCCTCTCTTACGTTAATGAAGTTGATTATTCTAAAATATTTATATATATATGTATATAAATCAAAATGCTGAAGGGTATAAACTAGGTTGCTTAAATAAGACTAAAGAAAAAAAAGGAAAAAACACGTTTGAAATTCAATTTTTTAGTAATTTATTTATTTAAATACGTCACAGTTTTCTCATAATTTGTCTGTTGGCCTCTGAAAAGTTTAGAAGGAAAAAATAAAAGAACAGAAAAGAAAAGGAGAAAGTGGGAGAGGAGAAAGCAGGAAACAGAATGGTGAAACGCACTAGCAGGGGTTCCTCCTCTGGTAGCAGCTTGGAGTTCTTTAAAGTATATAACCCGAAGTTTAGTTCTCAGCAGCTGGTTGTCTCTCTCTCTCTCTCTCTCTCTCGCGCGCGCACACACACACACACACACAAACACAATAGTAACTATATACATTTGCAGTATATTAAACGCTACAAACAATGATGGTCTTTTTCACTGGTGTATGTTTCTTTTGGCCTGCTTAAGCTGTGACAGAAAGGCACTTAGGGATGTACAAATTTTTGCTGCTGAAATTTCCACATTGGTGTTTTTAGGTTTTGTAACAAGCAGTTTAATATTTTAAGTTGCATTTGTAGGATTGTGTTTTTAGGAATGTACAACTTTTTGCTGCTCAAAATTTTCACATTGTTGTTTTTAGGTTTTGTAACAACCGGTTTAAAATTTGAAGTTTCATTCGTAGGATTGTGGATTGCTTTGTTGACCAATCAGTTGAGACATCGACGGTGGATTACTGCTCACGAAACCATGGTTTTCTTGTTTGGTTGGCAAGAAACGGGATGGAAAAAAGATTAGGAATTAAAGAAAAAAAAAGTGAAATCCTTGTTTGTTTGCCTCATTATATGCTTTTTAGTAAATGGCTGTGATACAGCAATTTGAAATTTCAGATTTTAAGAATTCCAATGTTCCCCTCCCCTCCCCCAGAATGTATTGTCTTTCTGTAATTATCATTTTCAAGTTTTGTGGCTGACATTAGAACGTGATGCATATGCATTATAGAAAGTTTATATCCATTTGACATGTGTTTAAATTTTTTTCTTGGTGAAAATTGAATTGTCTCTTCAGTGCTTACCTCCTGCTTTTGTCACAAAACTGAAAGGATCTATTCCCAGCAATGCCACTCTCAAAGATCATAAAGAAAAGTTGTGGCATGTCAAGATGGAAAAAGGTGACCAGGGTTTAACCATTACGAATGGTTGGCAACACTTTGCAGATGAACACTCCTTAGAATTTGGGGACTTCCTTGTTTTCATCTATGATGGAAGTTCCCACTTTGATGTGAAAATTTTCGGTAAAAATGGATGCAAGAAGGAATCACATTTTGCTTCACAAGTTAAAGAGGAAGAAGATAAGGAAACCGAGCAGATTCCTATCAGGACTACACGAGCTTCCAAGCAGAAATATTTGGAAACAGTCCTAAGAAGAGTTAAAAAATCAGGTAAAAAGGGATGCCAGAAGGAATCACATTTTGCCTCACAAGTTAAAGAGGAAGAAGATGAGGAAACTGAGAAGATTCCTGTCAGGACTACCCAAGCTTCCAAGCAGAAATATTCAGAAACAGTCCTAAGGAGCGTTAAAAAATCAGGTGATGAATCACTAATTTCCCCACTAAGCATGCTGCCAGGGTCACTTTTAACTGGTCCTTTGCTTTCAGGATCATCTGAAGTAAATCAATTTAGGTTTCAGACAAGTTCCCAGGAAGTCCAGGCATTTAAAGCACCTGCACATCTTCCACCATTTGAGGCAACTATAACACAATCATCGAAATATGTAATGGTGAGTGCTTGATCTTTATGTTGCACTATATCTTTTCTCAATAGATTTTTCTCGTCATTGCGAACATACGCTGAAAGAATTTTTCATGATTTTATATTGCTTTTGATAAGATATCTACCAAAATAAGGTCTATTACTCTCTTACTTATATTTCCTCCAATGTCTACCAATTAGAATGCAGATTCTTAGAAAGAGAGTGGACACTTGAATTAGAAGAGGCAACTGCATCAGAACTGGCATGGGTCTTGACTTTGGTTCATTGTCTATGTTTTGGGTAGTTTGGGGAGGAGTAGGAAACCTAACTCTTAAGAGCTAGTTGGAGAATTTTTTTTATACATACAGAAGAAAGATGGTATAACATATACTTGGTTGAAGGGGATTTTAGTGTGGAGCAAGAGGACTCACAGAGTTTTTTGACCTTCGTACACTGAATTCTACTTGGGTTGCCTGACCCCCCTTGGTGTCTTATCAAGAATACTGTTTGCTAAACACTAGAAAGTATAGCTTCATACATAAGCAAGGTAAAGGATTCCTATTAGTTCTCTGGACCAGGAGAAACAAGATACTGCATATAAAGTGTTTGAGATCTATTGGCATTCGATATGGTATTTGGTCCTGAAAACAGGAGCAGGTGAACAGGGTTTAAGGTAAACATTTCTTAAAAAATAATTTACGGGTTAGCTAAGAATTTTAGCTGTCAATTATATGATAAACTGAAAAGAGGGGAAGCAGAAAATGGGAGCCTAGAGCAAAAGAATGGAGACAAAGCAGTATTTGAGTGTTCAATATCAGGATGATTTAAATGATCAATTCTAACAGAAAAAGATGATTGGGAGCAGAATGTTATCAAGGGGGTCATAAGGTGCCATACTTATATCATTATCTTCTGGAGAACTGTCGGGGAAATAGTGGGCGAGAGCCTGAAGCAAAAGAATGGATACAAGATAGTGTTTGAATGGTTAATACCAGGATGATTTAAATGGTCAAATCTCACTGAACAGATGATCTGGAGCAGAATGGTATCAAGGAGATCCAAAGGTGCCATACTGATACAGTTACTGTCAAGGGAGAAGAACAGTGGTTTATCTTCCTTTTAGATGGAGAATTTGTTGAAAGGGAATATGCAGTATACTATGTCCGTGCTTTAATACTGTTCTCATTACCAACTAGAAACAAGGAGCACGGAGTTCATGCAAAAGATATCACTTTTATCTCTATTATGCTAGAATATGATCTAAAAAATGTTTCTGCTTGCACAAGAATTGCTTCCAATCAATTTATTTGTCATTGTTGCCTTGATCTATAAACAGACATACAAGATTTGAATCATGCTTGCATTATGTTTGAAAATACATTTGTTCTGTAAATCTAATTATCTTCTCATTTATATTAATATGTTGGTCAGTTGGTTAAATCACGTAGATGTTAAGTGATGCATATGTTATCTGAAAGAAGCATATATCTCATGATTGTTTTACTGCTGGCAGAATATTCCTAATTCGCTGGTGAATGCATGTGGCATCAAGCTGAATTCAGAAGTAATCCTTTCTGATCAGGATGGGAAAAAGTGGCCTGTGAAGGTTAAGGTCTGGGGGGATGGTCGAATTACTCTTGCCACTGCGTGGTCTCTGTTCCACGAAAATACCATTCTGGTAAAAAATGATAGGTGTGTGTTTGAGCTTGTCCTCAGTAAAGGATGTGTAAGCAAAGAAATGAAGGTACGAATTATCCGGAAAGGTAAGCAAAAAGCTGAACAAGTGTAGGATCAAGGCTTGAATTACATATGCCAGTGGTAAACAGAAAACAAGATTTGAATCACCCATAAGTACATTGCTGATTTGGAAATATATTAGGAGGGAGAAGATCAAAAGAATTTGTCGGTTGTTGTGGCTAACTTTTGTCTATAGGTGTTGTCATATAAAACTTCTTAGTTCTTTCCTAACAATATTTAGGATAAGTTCTTATTTTGAGTTGACTAACTAAAGTGGTAAAATGTCTCATACTTTTCATGACTACATAATCAGTATGTACTTCCCTTTCCACTCCGTAACCCTTTCCGGTCTCTCCTCAGGTGAAGTAAGGTTAATTTGTTGCTATTCTTTCTTTTACAATAATAATGTTATTGTTGTCAAGATTAATTTTTTTTTTATATTTATTATAATTGTATAATCAGTTATTCTTTATGAATTTTCGTTTTGCTGATGTTATTTTTTGATGATAAATTTTTGCTTTAAAAATTAATTTTTAATATTTTTTTTGCTTATTGTAATTATTGTTGATAAATTTTTACATAATTTTGCAACGGTACTTTTTATTGTAAAATTAATTTGCTACAATTTTTTCATTATATAATTTATTTTTCTTAGTGAATTCAGGTAATTGCCAGCATGAATTGAAAATAGCAAATTCTTTTGTAATTCAATTTAAATTTCATACTGTGAAATATACTTATTTACATAAAAAAATTTTGTATATAAAACATTTATTTCTTAAAATCTAAATAAAATTCTAAATTATTCATAAAATTAAAAAAATATGTATAATCAATATAAAACTACTATTTTCTTTGTAATGGGTGAATCAAAATTTAGATGAGAGCTATAATTAGGAGCCAATACTGGTCTTAACACTTGGAGCTGTTAGCCATTCCTCTATATTTTATCTATTGTGAATATATCTTTAACAAACAATCACAACCTTATTCATAGATTTCAATATTTTTTTTCTTATGCACATATCTTTAATAGTCAAGTACAACCATATATTCATAGATTTCAATATAAAGGAGAATTCTTTGTTGGGTATACGGTATCACAAGTGATTAACAATGTCAAAAATTGAGTTTCCAATAGACATCTTACCTGAGATCACCTAAACCCTTTAGCAGAGTCCATTTCAACAAGCACCTTATCCATTCATCTTTCATTTGCTCGACATAATCTCTTTCTTCAACCTTGTAGCTTTATGTATAAAAGAGAACATGATGATAAACTCATGGCAAACCTCCTCGAGCCATCATCTATTATCATCTCAAACACTCTTTTTTACGTTTAGCTTAATCCAACTCACACCTAATTGATGTTAACTAAAGAGGGGGAAATAATGATTTGAGTTATAAAATTCTGAAGATTTTTAAGCACACTTCACTATTTATTGTATGAGAATGTTAAGATCTAGTGAAGTTCGTTTATGCTAATCAAATACTTACTTAAAAAATGATATGCACAAATGAAAAAAACCGAGAATACTCTTAATAAGGGCAGAAAGGGATATTTTGATGAGCCACGATTGCATGAGAATATACTGATGGTCAAGACCAGAGATAATGGATTTTTGACCAAATGTGTTAGACTCCCACCGGGTTTTAAACATGAGACATGAAGCATAAGAGTTTCTTACATGATTAAGATGCATGAAACCTTGTATAGAGTGAAGTTTTGGTTGGTTGAACTATTGGTTTATTATCTCGGCAATGTTGGATATCGTTTGGCATGGAAATACTGAACATACTACATAAAAACATGAAAGTTAGAAGTTTACATGCGGGTTTGGCCCTTTGCCTTACTAGGTGATAGTGAAAAAGGTTATTCTAGTGGACCTTGATTTAAGAGGGTGACCCGAAAGTCAAAATGAGACTTCGAGCTGGATATGTGATATGAGCCTTTGGGCCGGATATATGAAATGAGCTTTTGGGCTGGATATGAGCCTTCGCACTGGATAAGTTGAGGAATCTTTATCGGGTTCAAAAATGGTTGCATTGAACATATAGCGTGCATATGAAAAGAATATGAAATTGTTGTGAACATGAAATAAACATGTGAGAAGAATGAGAAAATTCGTTCGTCCATTATCTCTAAGGGGTTTCTGTTTTCCCCTCATCTGAATAAGTGTTGGTGAACTGCTCCCTATGATGATCGATGTTCTCTCTGATGAGAGAGGATACACGTTAGGTGAATATAGGGTCCCCATGATGAATTGAACGTTATGGATTAGAGTCTAGATGGGGAAATGATAAAGACATGAGAATGGGTTGGTGATTCGCAGTGGTAGTCGGGGGTCCCTTCTACTATTAGTGGAGATATGTTGTAACAACTTCACGTGAAGGTTAGTAAAAGATAAATAAAACTTAAGTATGTTTAAAGCATCATTTTGATCAGTATGATGGAAATTCCTGTTTTTGGTGCATCATTTATACTTTTTGCTATTTCTCATGTTGTCACCTTGTCTAACTTCTCTATTTGAGTATACTTGATCAAATGTATCTTCTTAAGACGATATTCTTATCATGTTGAATATCTGTTTATCTAGTATTTTTAAAGACAACAATTTTTTATAAGATTTAATTGTTCAAATACTATTTTCTTTACTGAGTTTACGTGGAACTTACCCCTTATATGTGCCTCTCCCCCAGGTGTTGAGAAAGTTAAGAGTTTGCCCTTTGAGTCACATCTTAGAGTCTAGTTAGACTCAGTTCCAGACTCTTGATAATATTTGAGGACATAATTTGAGTGTAATAATTAATCTGCACTGTGATGAGGCTTCTTGTAAGTAGTTTATCTTGTATTAAATTACAATCTTATGGCTTTATTGTAAGATGAACTTAGAAGGTTGTAAAGGATTTCCAAATTCTGCTTCAAGGTAAAAAAAATTTTTATACTCGTAATCTATTGGGTTCTTAGCTCATTTTTTACCTAATGGGTATTTGGGACGTCATAAGCCTGCTGGGTCAGTTTTTGGCTCATACGCGTAGGGCATGCGCCGGCCTAGTAGGCTGCACGAGTGGGTACTACCAAGTGTTTGTACACACGGTCCGTACGGGCACATTTGGACGTGCATATGTATGGGGCATGTGGGTTTGGTTATATATTCGGCGCACGTGTGGGCAGCCTCATTCGCGCGTTGGTCTTTGTGTCCATGTGTCGAGGAATTTTTATGTCTGATTTTCCTGCGGGGTATAAGATCGCTTCGATTGGTTCATTACAGGACCTTGGAACATCGTTGAACATGGAGGCCAAATATCCTGTATGTTCATTGCGACACATTTGTACTCCACGGGCACCCATACCCAGTCTATATTTGGGCTTTCTTCTTGGACTGAAATTTTTGGGCAAAGTCGTTCCTTAGTCGTGGGGCCCGTTATCCTTTAGGTTTCTAGCACTTTTTGGTGTTATCTCTTCCTAGGTTAGGATTTCCATTTGGTGGATTCGACCTTATTGTTTGATACTTGAGCAAGGATAAAGTAGCTTGGAGTATTGTTACTTCACAATTACTTCCTTTTCTCTTCTCAGAAGGTCATCAGTACTAGCCCATTTCTTACCTTCCATTAGTTTGGGTTTGTCATCAGCGAGTATCGCCTCATAAAGTGTCCTAAAAATTGGACCAAAATCTGGAGGTAAATTGAGTTTCTCAATTAGACATAATTAGGACTAAAATGCCATAGAGACAAACTATCTTTCGAATGTACAACTCGACTAGACGACTAAGAGGATCAGTGGTCTTTATAGCGAAGAAATGAGCTGATTTTGTTAATTTATTAATAATAACTCAAACAGTATTGTGTCCATGACTGGTCTGGGGGAGACCTAAAATAAAGTCCATGGTGACATGTTCCACTTTCATTCTGGAATAAGAAGAGGCTAGAGTAAACCATCATGCCTCTGGTGTTCTACTTTCACCTGTTAGCAAGTGAGACGACAAGAAACACGAGTTAGGATATCCTTCTTCATATCTAGCCATCAAAAATGAGATTTAAGATCATGGTACATCTTGGTGCTACAAGGATGAACAACCAGTCTCAATGAATGAGCTACTCTAAAGATTTCCTCCATAAGCTCACGATAATCTAGTACCCACAATGTAACACCCATTAATTTTATCATTTTTATTATTATAATTATTAATTTTTAATTTATTTTATTTAGTTTATTTTATAATTTTTAAATTTTAATTGATTTATTTAATTTAATTTAATAAAAATAAAAATAATAATAATGATAAAATTGGGTAAAAATATTATTTGGATTTAATTGAAATTGATTTTGGGAAAAAGGGGTGAAAATTTGGATTCTGGGGGTATTTTTGAAAAGAAAATCGGAAACCGGGGGTCAAAACGTAATTTAGAAAAATTATGCCTCGTCAGCGCCACGTCAGCAGCCACATCAGCGGCCCAGTCAGCAGCCCTGGCCAACCAGGACCTGCCGCGTGGCAAGGCCACGCCGACCCGGGAACGGGCCACGTGGGCGATCCGCGTGCGCGCGATCGGACGGCCCAGATGCGTCCCCGCGCGCACGGACGGCCTAGATCAAGCGTGTGCACGGACAGCCCAGATGCACGCGCACGGACGGCCCAGATGCACGCGCACGGACGTCCCAAATTCAATCAAGTACGGACGGCCCAGATTTAATCGCGATGGACGGCCCAGATTTAATCTAAATTAAATCGCGATCGAACGGCCCAGATTAAATCAATATGAACGACTGTGATTAAAAGGCAAAGGGTATAAATAAACCCCCCACACCTGACCACAAAAACCCTAGCCGCAAGCCCTCGCCGGAGAAGACAAACCAGACGCTGGAGGAGTCGGCCGCCGCCACCCGCCGCCGCAGCGGGGAGTTTTCCGACCGCCGATCGAGGTAATTTCATACCCCCGGCTCGTTTTTTAATGCTGAGTTCCCCTGTGGCCAAATCGGAGCCAAACTCCTGGCCAAACGGCCGAAAAACATGGCCGAAACCCAGCGGCACCGTCGCGCCCCTCCTCGGTTTTTGCCTCCGATGAGGCCCTTCCCGGCCTCCGTTTGATACAATTTTTATATCACTGTGATCATCATTCTTTTCTCTACAGGTTGATCAGAGCCAAATCACCAAAACACGAACCACACCGGAGAGTCGCTGCACCCGAGAGCACCGCCGCCGGTAAGCTTCAGTTTTTCGTAATTTTTTGGCCCCCCGAGGGCCCTAGGGTTGTTTTATCGAAGGGACCAATGCAAGTGTGGCTGAATTCGGCTGGAAACGGCTGAAAACGGCCAACCCGAGGCGAATTGCCGCCGCAAGCGACGGCGTCGTTGCCGGAGCACGGCGGAACCGCCGTGCCGGAATTGCGATATTGGCCGAAAGGGGCCCTGGATCTAATTTGGGATTTTTTGGGACACGTGCAGGTACTAGTAGTGCGTTTCAGTTTCCAGAAAAAATTCAAGAAAAATTAGGGACAGCCTGTAGGCGCACTGTAGAGCCGTATTCAGACCCTGAAACAAGTAAGGACCCCTCACCCTATTTCCTATCACGGTATTAAGTTCAATAAATGATAAAACGGTATTTCATGAATCAATAGATGTGTGAAATTGTTTAAGGTCGCTAATGGAGCCCGAGTTTGGTGTGTTTGTCGGTCAGCTGTTGTTTGGCCTATTTTACAGTTTTAAATGCAGTATGAGGTCTTATATTTTCATTTCATAGTTTCGTGTGCATATATCACTGTTTTATTGATTATAGGTTGAATGACTGAGAACCCGATGTTGTATGTTGTCTTGTTTGGCATAAATTACTGGTTTGCTTGTTTGTGTGTGATTTGATGATGCTGACTGAGGAAAAGGGGAATGAAAGGTTATGTAAATTAATAATTGTATAATGTGGTCAGCCTGACTAGATATCCTGGGAGATGGTGGACGGACCGGGTCTGTAGGAAACCCTACCGGGATTGTGGTCTCTCATACCGGACGGGGTATGGAGACCTTATGTGTTTTGGCGCCCATACCGGACGGGGTATGGGGACGGCCCATTTCACCCTCATACCGGACTGGGTATTGAGGTTTATAGTTTTGGTGCCCATACCGGACGGGGTATGGGGACGGCCCTGGAATCTGATTACAAGTGTTAAGGGTTCACGGGTAGCGGGACCCCTATGAATCCCCATGGATACTAGTAGGCTGGTAAATGAGGAAAAATATGTTGTGTAATGATTGAAATGCAAAAGGCGTGGTAAGTATTATGTTATACAGTTCATATGATTTCATGATGATGATAATGTTATTGCTTTCGTATGTTATTTTATGAACTTCACCGAGGTAAGTGGACAGTAAAGAATTTTATTATTGATAAAAGAATTTGTTGTAAATTATGCTCCATTGGTCTTTTTGTGTTTTCTACCCACATTTACCTCCGTGACAGTGAGATAGTGCGATGTCTTTACTGGGCTGGTGTAGCTCATTCCTTATTTAACCTTTTCAGATCAGGAAGACATTGTTCCCGAGCCCGTTCCGCAGGAAGACGGTGAAGGGGACGCCTAAAGACTCCGTAGTTATATTTATAACTTTTATTTTCGAGTTTCTCTTTTAGTTAGTTTGTACTTTTATACTTTGAGCACGTTTTTGGTTTTAGTGTAAGGGATGTTAATCAGAATTTTTATTACGCTTCCGCATTTGACCTTTTTAATACACATATTCCATTTTAAAATTTCGGAGCCGTTACAGTTGGTATCAGAGCCGCGTTTCCTGAGACCCATCCCTTACACAATAGTGCCTTAGAAAAATACTCACCGATAGATCGTTACTCAACTAATTCCTTGTGAATGCAGGTACACGGAAATGAGGAGAGCAAGGCCCCCACTAAACCGAGCGGCCCAAGATAATTCGCTTCGGGAGGATTTAGACAGACTATTTGAGATGGTAGAAGCTCTCGTAGCTGCCCAGAAAAGGCGAGAGGAGAGAAGGTTGTTACCCGGACCTCCTCTGCTATCGCAGGTTGAGCCCCCGCTACAGCAGGCTGATCCCGAGCCACCCCGGCAGGAGCCTGCTCCTCCACAGTACCACTCGGCACCACAGCCGCGGTACGACCCGGTACCACAGCCACGGTACCACCAGGCACTGCCACAACACATTCTAGTACCCCCACCACATCAGCAGGTGCCACCACAGGGCCCCCCAGTTCACTCTCAGTCGGCCCCAGTCCCTCTACCTCGGGACCCCGCTCCTTCCTTGATCGATCCCGGCTTCATAGAGAGGTACAGAAGATTGAACCCTTCTACTTTTGCAGGGGGATCCTCTTTTGAAGAGGCCCAATACTGGCTGGCAGAGACTGAGAGAGCTTTCGAGACCTTGGGAGTAGTTCCTGAGCAGAGGGTTGCCATTGCCTCCTACATGCTGGTAGGGGAAGCAGTACGCTGGTGGGAGCTCAAGCGGACCACCCTGCCTACACCAGCTACTTGGGAGCAGTTCTTAGCGGCCTTCCACGCGGAGTATCTCCCTAAACACATCCAACACCTAAAGGAAATAAAGTTTGCTCAATTGGTCCAGGGAAACATGACAGCGTCAGAGTATGTCCGTAAGTTCCTGGAGCTGGGCCGATATGCCCCGGAGACATTGATGGATGATGGCCGAAAGGCCAGGAAATTCCAGTGGGGTCTTCGCCCGGAGATCAGACAGCACTTACTGGTAATGGAGCTCGAGACATATTCAGCAGTCCTAGCAAAGGCGCAGATCATAGAAAGGAGCTTCGACATCCACCCTCAGCTAGCGGGGAGTTCCCGACCCTCAGCCCCGCTCCGCAGGCCAGCACCTACCGCGCTGGTCCAATCCAGTAAGAGGCCAAGACCCGCCATCCAAGCCCCTCCTCAAGCTACGGGGGCAGCACGTGGGAAGATCTACCAGCACTGCGACAGGGATCATGGGTACCGACCCTGCTACCGCCTCAGCAACACCTGTCGCATATGCGGCAGTGCCCAGCACTATGCAAGGGAATGCCCGAGGAACTAGAATCAAAGAAGGCCTCCAATCTAGGGCAGAGTTTACAACCTTACCCAGAAGGATGCCGACGCAGACCCGAACGTTGTACATGGTATGTATACTATATCTGGCCACATTGCTCATGTTTTGTTTGACACTGGTGCATCACATTCTTTTGTTTCACATGTTCTTGTTTCTAAAATTTGTATATCACCTGATAGACTTGATTCATTGTTGCTTGTATCTACCATTAGGGGGGAGACATTGCTAGGAGAGGTTATCTACAGGGCATGTGTCGTGGAGATAATAGATAGGAAACTGAGGGTAGACTTGATAGGGTTAGACACGGAGAATTTTGATGTAATCCTAGGAATGGATTGGCTAGCGGTGTATCACGCCACCATAGATTGCTTTAACAAAAAGGTTGTATTTAATCCTCCCAACGAGGAGCCATTTACAAGTTAATAAAATCATTCAGTACTGATTTTCCCTGATGGCAAGTTTTCTTAATTCCCAGTGCCTTAATCTTGTATTTTCTCTAACTAGGTAAGCCGAAGAAGGAAGTTTGTATCCAAGAGATTCTAGTAGTCCGAGACTTTCCAGACGTATTTCTGGATGAACTGCCCGGTCTACCAGTGGACAAAGAGGTCGAGTTCACCATAGACTTACAGCCAGGTACCCAGCCCATCTCGGTTGCTCCTTATCGAATGAGCCGCATTGAGATGGAAGAACTAAGGAAATAGATCACTGAGTTACAAGACAGTGGTTTCATTAGACACAGCGTTTCCCCTTGGGGTGCTGGAGTTACTTTTGCAAGGAAGGGACATGGAACGTTGAGACTGTGCATTGATTACAGAGGGATAAACAAGGTAACAATTAAGAACAAATATCCTCTTTCCCGGATTGATGACCTTTTCGATCAGTTGCAGGGTGCACAGGTCTTTTCTAAAATAGATCTACAATCAGGTTACCATCAGGTAAAGATAAGAACAGAAGACATCCCCAAGACGGCCTTCCGAACCAGGTACGGACACTATGAGTTCTTGGTCATGCAATTCGGGCTAACCAATGCCCCGGCAATCTTTATGGATCTGATGAACAGAGTTTTCAGAGAGTTCTTGGATTAGTTTGTCATCGTGTTCATCGATGATATCTTAGTCTACTCAAAAAGCAGAGAAGAACATGCTCACCATCTGGCCCAAGTTTTGCAGGTCCTTAGAAACAAGAGGCTATATGCGAAGTTGAGTAAGTGTGGATTCTGGCTTGAGCAGACTGCCTTCCTAGGACACATCATATCAAAGGAAGGGGTATCAATGAATCCTGAAAAGGTTGAAGCGGTGCTTGGTTGGGAGAAGCTGACATCAGTTAAGGAAATCCGTAGCTTCCTAGGAATGGCAGGTTATTACCGCAGGTTCGTTGAAGGATTCTCCAGTCTAGCAGCTCCTCTAACCCGACTCACAAAGAAGAATGCCAAATTTGAGTGGAATGAAGATTGCGAAAGAATTTTTTCAGAATTAAAGAAGCGGCTGACCACTGCACCCGTGCTAGCCTTACCGAGTGGATCGGGAGGATATACAGTTTATAGTGATGCCTCCTATCTGGGCCTGGGTTGTGTCCTGATGCAACATGGAAAGGTTATAGCATACGGGTCCAGACAGTTAAACAATTATGAGAAGAACTATCCCACCCATGACTTGGAACTTACTGCAATCATTCATGCCTTGAAAACCTGGCGCCATTATTTGTACGGAGAGACCTTTCAGATCTATACCGATCACAAGAGTTTGAAACACATATTCACTCAAAAGGATCTCAACATGCGTCAGAGAAGGTGGATGGAACTCCTTAAGGACTATGATTGTGACATCTTATACCATCCGGGTAAGGGCAACGTGGTAGTAGATGCCCTCAGCAGGAAAAATGCAGGTATCTTAGCCCATTTGATGGTTTCAGAATGCAGACCAATTGGGGCTACACAACAGGTTCGACTTCATGATCTGAAGAGAGTCACATGTTTGGGCCGCCTAACAGTCCAGCCCGAGTTAATTTAGAGGATAAGGGAAGCCCAAATAGTTGACCCCGCCCTGGTAGCCCGCAAGAAGGATGCAAAACAGGGAGGGAGCTCATAATTCTGAATATCTGCCGATGGACTCTTCGTTTCCAAGACAGGGTGTGTGTCCCAGATGATAGTGAGTTAAAAAGGGACATCATGATAGAGTCCCATGGCTCGAAGTTTGCCATCCATCCAGGAAGCACCAAAATGTACCAAAGCATGCGACCCCGATTTTGGTGGCATGGGATGAAGAAAGACATAGCCGACTTTGTATATAAATGCTTGGTATGTCAGCAGGTCAAGGCAGAGCATCAGCGCCCAGGTGGGTTACTTCAGCCTTTACCGATCCCGGAATGGAAGTGGGAACATATCACCATGGACTTCGTATCGGGGCTACCCAAGGCGCGTTTAAGACACGATGCCATATGGGTAATCGTTGACCGACTTACCAAGTCTTCCCACTTCCTAACCATCAGGATGACCGATTCATTGGACAAGTTGGCAAGGATGTATATCTGGGAGATAGTCAGATTGCATGGGGTTCCAGTAACAGTAGTGTCCGACAGGGATCCCAGGTTCACCTCTCGGTTTTGGAGTAGCTTCCAGCAAGCTATGGGAATTAAGCTGTCTCTTAGTACTGCCTTCCACCCCCAGATTGATGGACAATCAGAGAGGACAATTCGTACGCTTGAGGATATGCTCCGAGCTTGTGTCCTTGACTCCGGGGGCCATTGGAACGACCATCTACCCCTGATAGAGTTTGCCTACAACAACAGCTACCAAGCAAGTATCGGTATGGCTCCATATGAGGCGCTATATGGGCGCCTGTGCAGGTCACCGATTTGTTGGGAGGAAGTGGGCGATAGAAGATTGTTCGGCCCGGAGTTGGTAGAGGAGACCACGTCCAAGATAGTTAAAATCAAGAAGAACATTCAGACAGCTCAGAGTAGGCAGAAGAGTTATGCAGATATCCGGATGAGAGACCTAGCGTTTGAGAAAGGCGACCGTGTGTTTCTTAAGGTCACTCCTTTCAAGGGAATTAGTAGGTTCGGCAGGAGGGGAAAATTAAACCCTCGATATATTGGACCCTTTGAAATCTTAGACAAGATTGGTACCGCTGCCTACAAACTAGCACTGCCTCCCGAGCTCTCCCGAGTTCACAACGTGTTTCACGTATCTATGCTACGTAAGTACAACTCGGACCCTTCTCATGTCTTGGCTCATGAACCGCTCCCATTCCAAGAGGACTTGTCTTATAAAGAAGTGTCGGTCGGTATCACGGACCGAAAGAGCAGAATACTCTGCAACCAGAAAATATCATTTGTAAAGGTCGTGTGGCAGAACCGCACGCCCAGGGAGGCTAATTGGGAGCTAGAATCAGAATTTAGAGCCCAGTATCCCCATTTGTTCGACCAAGAGTAAGAGGCAAATTTGAGGGACCAAATTTCTTTAAGGGGGAGAGAGCTGTAACACCCGAATAAAAATAAATATTTTATTTATTTATTTTTATTCTTATTTATTTATTTGGATTTTTTATTTAATTTAATTTAATTTAAATCAAGGAAAATAAAAATAATAATAATGATAAAATTGGGTAAAAATATTATTTGGA
>NW_019014677.1:1413754-1423889 GCF_000150535.2 Carica papaya | reverse complement strand
TGGGTAGGATAATTCTGCTCATGGGGTTTTAATTATCGGGAACCATGAGCCACAGCCCTATAATGTTGCTTCAACACACAACCTAGGTCAAGACGATAAGCATCACAGTAAATAATGAAACCACTTAAGTCGTTAGGAATAGTCAACATAAGAGCAATGGTTAACATATGCTTCAATTCCTAAAAGCTTTCTCACATATGGAGTTCCAAAGAAACTTGGTTTCTTTTCGAGTGAGCCTAGAGAATGGGGCAGTAATACGAAAAAAGTTTACCACAAATCGGTAGTAGTAGCCTTCAAGGCCTAGAAAGCTTCTAATTTATGACACATTAATTGCCCGGTTCCAATTAATCACCACATTAATCTTAGAAGGATTGATAACAATACCTTCACTAGATATGACATGTCCTAGGAAATCGACTATGTCAAGATAAAATTCACACTTATCGAATTTGGTGTATAGCTGGTGCCGCTGAAGAGTCTAAAGAACTTGTATCAGATGTGCAACATGTTCTTCCAAGCTTTTGGAATACATAAGTTGGTCATCAATAAAGATGACCACATACTTATCAAGAGCTGGTTGGAATACCCTGGTCATGAGATCCATGAAGACTGTAAGGGTATTAGTTAGTCCAAATGGTATAACCAAAAATTCGTAGTGCCCATACATAAATTAGAAGGTTGTCTTCGAAATACCTTTAGCCTTGATCCGAACTTTATGATAACCCAATCATAGGTCAATCTTAGAGAAGTCGGAAGCATCCTACAATTAGTCAAACAAATCATCAATCTTGGGCAATGGGTATTTGTTCTTAATTGTTATCTTATTAAAGTCTCTGTCATCAATACACAACTAAAATGTGCCATCATTCTTTTTAACAAATAGCACAGGAGCATCCCAGTGAGAAATACTCGGTCGAATGAAGTCTTTGTTCTGAAGCTCTTGTAATTGACTACCCAATTCTTATAATTCAACACGACCCATCCGGTAGGGAGCCTTAGAATTGGGGGCAGTACTGGGTGATAGGTTAATGGAGAATTCTACTTCTCTTTCTAGAGGCATGTCACGTAAGTAACTAGGAAATACGTCCGGAAAGTCCTTCACAACCAGTATCATGTGAAGATTAGGTTTAGGATCCATATTGCCTAATTCAAGAAAACCTTATTTAAATTAGGACCATTACACAATATCATGAAATTTAAATACATAATTTAAATGAAAATATTTAAACAAAACCAAAACACTTTTATTATTACTAAGTTTGATTTTAAGGAGTAGAGCTTATAGTTAGGAGGGTGAAAAGTGATAATCTTTTGAAAATAATCCTAGGTGGCGTGACAGGCAGCCAACTAGTTCATGCCTAAAATCACATCAAATCCTTGGAAATATAACAAGAGGAGGTCTATAACTAGTTCTTTATCAGCTACCTTAACTATGCAAAATTTATAAATGAAGTTGGACGACATGATGTTTTTAGTAGGAGTCTCTACTACTAGAGTACTAAATAAGCTAACAGGTTTCTTAGGCAAATATTTAGCAAACACTATAGAGACAAAAGAGTAGGTTGCACCAGAGTCAGTCAAAGCATAAACAAAAGAGATAAAAATAGAAGACTTACCTTGAAGGGCAGTCAATGTAGCCATTGCATTCGGAGTAGTTAACTAGTAGACATGTCCCTTAATAACTAGTTTACCTCGATTCTGAGGACAATTCTTGACACTTGTAGCAAGCATTGGTAGCCTTGTAGCATGTGCGGTTCCCATACCTCTTCTAACACTAAGAACAGATAGGACCAGGATCAAAAGTAGTACTTGATGGTGGCAGCGATTATGGAGGAGGATAGACCTAGGATCATTTGTCAACATGATGCTACGCCTACTAAACTAGTTGTTTCTTTTTCAAATGATTAGAAAATCGGGAAGTAGAGCTGCCAACTTGTCTAGATCTGGCAGAAATCAATTCCCCTACCAGCTGTGCATTCTCCAAGACTTCCTCATAGGTGGATGGCATGAGCATGGCCATACGATCATAGATATCAGTTATAAGACCCTTCATAAAGTGATGAGCCTTCTTTACCTTATTGGAAATCAGCTCCAGGGAGAACTTAGAGAATTGGACAAACTTAGCGGTATAGTGACTTACCGATAAGCTGTCCTGGTATAGGTCAAAACTCTTCCTCTTCCTTCTCTCTAACCCAAACAAGAAAGAAGCTTTGATGGAAAGCCTTAAGGAAATGATCCCAAGTGATAGGGCTCAGTAGGGTGTCTTTTTTTAGTCTTCACCAATGCTCAGCTTCACCGGTGAACATGGAAACTGTCAAGGGAACCTTTCACTCATCAGTGATGTCCAGAATAGAAAAACTTTTCTCAATTTGTCAGTTTTTGCAATCATGTGATCTATATCGCCATCAAACAATGGCCTTATTATGATACACTTGGTCCTTCCCAGGACAAAGGCGATCATCATTGTGGTTCTGGTGGACCTGTTGGCCCACAACATGAGTCAGGCCCTATGTGGCCCGGAACAGTTATGTGACCTTGGCCCTTGTAGGGACATCATCAAGCCTCTTAGCAGGTGGTATTTCTCGGGGCATAATGGCCTACACCAAGAAAACAACTGTTTAGAGACACAAGAATTATCTAAAGTAGTCTAGGTTTATCATATTTAATTAGGTAGTGGGTTTTTTAACCTAACCTGATCTAAACCCTAAGTCTCAAGATAAGGGATGTCCTAGAATCTCACTCTAATATCACTTGTGATGTCTCGATGCCAACTGAGCAGACTAAAAATGTATTTAACTAAAAAAATATATGAAATATTCATCCCGTACAATAATTACAATCATAGTGTACTGAGGCACTAGGCTATCAAATCTTACATATAAATATTATGGATTTACAAAAAATCTAGCCTATCAAAAATAAAATATGAAAGGGAAGGACTTCCAATGCGCCAACTAAGCATCCTAGAACGGGTCCAAACATGCATTATCAAGGATATCTATAAAGTCATCATCTCGGGGGGGGTGGATTTGGGTGAGTTCCAATAAACTTAGTAAGACAGGCTATAATTAAGGCATACAACCATCATTTAAAAATAAATATTTATTCAGTAGTGAAATATTTAAATAACTTACCAAATCAGTCTAATTCATTTTATTTCTCCATATTTCATATTATTAAAGAACCCAAACAAAAAATTATCATGCAAAATGGATCATGGTCATAAAGGCATCAGGATAGAATGGATCAAATCTTACAACGGAATCAAATCATATTATTGACTCATGCATCGAGACTCATACTCTGGCTTGTCTTTTGAAATAGTTTTATTACAGCATTATTAATCTTTAATTAAGTTACACTATTTATATACCTACGCACCCAGCCACTTAAGCCTGTACCTATGAGATAGAATACACTAGATAACACCGTGAAGGGGATGCAGATAACAAAACAGATATACAGATAAAACACTCAACCACTCTGGTCGCCTCATCCACTCCCTATGTGCAGGATAGTGAACGCAAAATGTCTAGCCAAGCCGAACCTTCGTCCACGAGGGGATGCAGAAATCCATTCAAGTGTCTAGAAATACACATACATACTCAACCATAACCCCTTCTAGATCGCAGGGTAGACGGATTTAACTGGACAAGTTTGTTTATTATGTCTTATTAGACATCAAACTTTTCATGTTATTATTTTAATTATCTACCCTATACCAATGCCTAGACCTAGACTAGACCCAATTTTCCCATTTTTACAAAACATTCAGACCTTAGCCTAGACCTAGTTTAGACACCAGACTCGCTTTATTACTTTGTTTGAATCTAGACTTAAGCCTAGAGTGAGGTTAAACCCAATATTTCCTTTTACAAAACTTCTATTTTACCAAATTTCCAACCTAGCCAAAATTTCCTAGTTTTCCCATTCTTCAAATTTCTTATCAAATTTTCTTAATTCAAAGTTGCAAATTCCTTAATTGATTTCCCATTTAAAAAATTCATTTTCAAGTTCTCTTAGCTTGTCCTTTTGATTCCTTAAATTTTCTTTTTGTTTAAAATTCATGTTTTATTGCCAAATTTCCTTTCTGATTTTAATTGATTTATTTTATCATTTCTCTTTTTCGAATTCAAATTTAAATTCCCAAATTCAACTCTTTTTTATGTTTTGGAAAATCTGCACTCGAACCTACAACAGGGGGATAAGATCTCACAAACTCGCACCCGTAGCACATGGTGCTATGGCCCATGGCACTCTCAGCAGGTGCACGCCTTCCAGTGCCCGTGACCTGCACAGCTTGTTGCGCATAGCAGCTTGCCAGTGGGGCACATGCCTTGGTGCTTTCAGCACCTGGGCATATGTCCTTGTGCGTATGCGTGCACATCACCCGACACAAACAATGTCTCGCACAAGTCCTCTCTACACAGCAAGGGCACCTGGCAAGAACTTTTTCGACTGTCTGCAGCGTGTTGCGTGTACGTAACGTGCCAGGAGAAATGTTCTGACATTTTTGGATGACTGGACAATGTCTCACGTGCAACATCATGCATGGTAGCCCGTGTTTGCCCCATTAGTCGGCACGTTATTGCCTAGGCAGCGTAAACAGAGGCATTGGGCCTCTGTTTGCTAATTATTTTCAATTTTTGCTTTTGTTTCAGCATTTTAATCCATATGCTTAATGTTATACATCATTTCAGTAATCAAATTCCATCAAAATCATCAGCAAAAACAATAATCAAAATCATGCATGAAACACATACTCTCTACATCAATTAAAATAGTAAGAACACATGCAATTTTTTGAAGATTTAATCATCCTACATGCATCTATAAAACTAAATGCTTGTAAAAACTAATTACCACCATTCCTACCATAAAGCAGAAGATCTAAGCACTCCAAACGCATGAGGAGATCAACTTAAAAGTAACAAGAACAGCTAGCAACACGCCTGTGCTGTGGTTGTCATATTAGTCGAGCTTTTAAGTTAAAGCTGCGAATTCTAGGTTATTTTACTCGCTGGGATTCGATTTAAATTCAAGCTAGAACCTACGCTGAAAATCAAGGAAATAACTGAAAGAAAACAAGGATTGAGGAGGAATAGCACACTTACCTCAATAGTATGACTTGGTCTGTTCTGGTTACAGAACAAGCTTTAGTCATAGCTAAAAGAAGGATTTCTGTGTTTAGCTAAAAGTGAATGAGTGAATAAATGGAAGGGAGAGCTAATCTACTTGAAACAGAAGGAAATGCTTACCTAAGAAGGGAAGAGATCATTTTCTCCTCCGGACAACACGCGTATAAGCTCACACTTTATTTTCTGCATGTTTTCTCTTAGTTTTCAGTTTCTTTCTCTCAATAGATTCCCTCTAAATTTGACTCTCTCTCTCTTGTTTTTTGTTTGCTTGAAGGAATGAAGAATTGAAGAAGAAAGCAGAAAAGAGGCAGCATTTTATACCCCAGTTTGCAGCATCCTTGGCCTTCGGATTACCTGCAACACATCCGAGTTGTTAGAGGCTATGGATGGCCGATAAGACTGAAGGGGAAGGCTGGTATGCTAACACCTAGCTAAGGAAGAAAGAAGCTTGCCTACAGGACTTTGGGTATAGGTGTGAATGGTGTCCCATTGGCGGAACAATCACAACAAGTGGTTTGCATGCCTAAGGGATGCCCGCGAATGAAAAATCCTGTGAGGTGGGGGAGCCCGTGCCTTAGAGAATTTTTGCAGGTATGTTTACGTGCAAACCTTGCTCGAGGACAAGGAAAAATAATATTTCACATGTAAGCCTTGCCCACGACTTGAAGTAACGGAAGAATTTGTGTGTATGTGTGAGATGTGTTTTGTGATTTCCCTTAAAATTTTAAATTTTAAAACACAAAAAAAAAAATTCAAATTTAAAAGAAAACTATTCCTGAAATAATGCAATATATAATAAAATTTTATTTTACAGCAAGTTTGAATATTACACCTTAAGTAAAAAACATTTTGATTTATGCCATGGTGATAAGTTGAATATTGTGCTTTATAACAATTTTGATATAGATAGCTTAACAACTTTAGAAGAATGTTGCTAAAGAGAATCTACAAGAAGTGGAGTTTGAATTGGAGGCACTTAAACCCCAAAAGACCAATGCACCGTATGTTAATCTTCATATTTCTCACATGAAACTCCCATTCTCTGTTTTGCAAGCACCAAAATTAGAGCTTAAACTGCTGCTTGAACATTTGAAATATGTATTTTTAGGGGAAGAAGAAACCTTTCTGGTGATAATTTCTAAAATTTATACAAAATAGAAGAAGAAAATTTGGTTAGAGTATTTAGAGAGCATAAGGAAGCTGTCGGGTGGACCATAACTGTTTATGTGCATGCACAAAATTTTAATGGAGGAAGACAGTGATCCTATTAGATAAGCACAGGGGCGTTTGAACCCACATATGATAGAGTTAGTAAAAAAAAAAATTAAAGCTCCTCGATGTTAGTGTCATTTATCTGATTTCATACAGCAAGTGGGTAAGTGCGGTACAAGTGGTAGCACAGAAAACAAGTATAACAGTGACTGAAAATCATGACGGTGAGTTAGTGTCCACAGAGTTAAAAATGGATGGAGAGTTTGTATAGATTACAGGAACTTGAATGCATCAGCTAGAAAATATCATTTTCTTCTTTCATTTATTGATTAGATGCTTGAACATTTAGTTGGTCGAACTCACTATTGTTGTCTTGATGGTTATTTAGGTTTTTATCAAATTCCAGCTGTGCCTTAAGGTAGAGAAGACAACTTTCACATGCACTTTTGGCACTTTCGCCTATAGGAGAATGCCCTTCAATCTTTGCAATGCTCTGACAACATTCCAAAGAAGTATGGTCAATATATTTTTTGATTTTGTGAAAAGCATTATAAAGGTATTCATGGATGACCTTACCATTTATGGTAATTCTTTTGATGAGTGTGTAACCAACCTTACAAAGGTACTTAAGCGATGTCCTAAATCAAACCTTGCTTCGAATTATGAGAAATGTCATTTTATGGTAGATTAATGATTAATTTTAGGACATGTAGTGTCTTCAAGAGGGATAAAGGTAGATAAAGCAAAAATTGATGTGATTAAATATTTATCTTACCCCGTGAGTGTATGGGAAGTTCGATCTTTTTTTGAACATATAGGATTTTGTTATCGCTTCATAAAGGATTTTTCCAAGATTACCCGACCTTTATGCCGATTGTCACAAAAAGAAGTAGCATTCGAGTTTGATGCAGCCTGCGAAAAAGCATATGACACACTCAAGGAGAAGTTGGTGTCAGCACCTATTATACAGTCTCCAGCAACTAAGTCGTGGGTGTTGTCCTAAGGCAATGACACGGGAGGATATGAGGAGGATCAAATCAACTCCTATAACCCACTCAATGTTATGCAATACCAAAACTTTAACTACCTAGATAAAATCCTCCCTTTAATTGAATCTACAATCCTAAAAGGAAAGCAAAAACGAAGACTAGGAAAATAAACAAAGAAAGAAAAAATACAATGGACATATCGATAAATTGATCCCTACTCTTTGTCCCAATAAAACTTCTGAAGACTCATGCTTCTCGAAGAACTTGAAAAAATAAAATTTAGTAAAAATACTATAAAAAAAAGTTTAAACTTTCAAGAATTCTCTCAAATTGATTGTAACTGGTGTTTTACTAACTATGGGTAAAAACTTATTTATATTCTTTCCCGAACAATCTTGATGAGTACAAACTCTTACATAACTTAATAAAATAATATCCTAAATAAAATTTTATCTAAATCTAAGATAATTACATAATAGAATAATTATTGTATTCCATTTAAATATAAAGAAATTAATTAAATAATTATAGAGAATAGACTTATATAATAAAATAATATTAAAATAACATAATACTTATCCCATGTGATTTTCATGTAAAACACATGGGAAAATTACATTAAAATAATAATAGGATTAAAATTATATAATAAAATAATAGTTCAAGATAACCTAGGTTAAAATATTATATAATTAATCCTTGCATAAGCTTAATTTAAATAATACTAATTAAATAATGAGGTGATAATTACCATGTGAATTTGCTCAATTTTGAGATGAAAAATCACATTGCGCATATAGTGAAAAGAAGTCCAAAAAGCTTGCCACTTCTTCCCCACTTCAACACACCTCACCCATGTGGGCTAGGGAAGCCTGCACGTGTGCACGCGGCTTAGATCGAGCGCCCGCACACTCGACCATCGGGCCTTATGTCTCTGTAGCCCACCCGGGTTTCTCCACAACTGGGCCTGCGGCTGCTGCTGGGCTAAGCATCTGCCCTATTTTTTCCCCCTAGGGAACGGATCCGTTAAGTCGAGCCTTGGGATGAGGGTCAGCCTTTGGGTCTTCCCGATGGACCTCAGTGGGCCCATCTGTAAGGACGTGCGGCATGGGCCTCACGTTCTTCTCGGGCGTGCAACTTGCAAGCCTGCGGGTTAAGCCTAGCAGGTCGGGTGAGTTGGGTCGCCCGCCCGCAGGTGCCTCTCATCCATGTACGACCTCAGAGACACCATTTTCTTCTTCTAGGATCAATTCGAAAGCCCATAACTCATCGTTGTTGATGTTTCCTTGGGCCAGTTGTCTTGATGGCCCATAAGGCTTCCCAGTCTTAATGACATCAATGATTTATCTCACCC
Source organism: Carica papaya (assembly GCF_000150535.2). Next base: position 1,415,196 of record NW_019014677.1, on the reverse strand, counting down.
TATCTAAGCTTACACGAACTGGATCCTTGGGCTTCATGGGATTAGGTCTTGTCGTCGAATCTTGACTTTATTTCTTTGGTCTAGGCTTCTCCTGAGCCTTGTATCCGAATTGATGTGAAATCTAATGGTCGTTTCCTAGGTAACTGGAAAGCCCTCCTAGGGTCACGTCAGGAAAAGAATAGATCAAGACCCACATATCATCTATTATGCCTCAATGACACTTGACAGTGCTTAAACAACTATTCGATCACTAAGAAGGAGCTTTTAGCTATTGTTTTTGCTTTAGAAAAATTTCACTCATATTTGCTTGAACCTAAAGTAATTGTATACTCTGACCATGCAGCTTTGAAGTACTTACTCAAAAAGAAAGAAGCAAAATCGAGATTAATCTTATGGATACTCCTTCTGCAAGAGTTTGATTTAGAAATACAGGATAAGAAAGAGTTGGTAAATCTTGCTATCAACCATCTTAGTCGCCTGCCACTAAATGAAGAACGAATGTCATTAAAAGATGACTTCCCATATGAGTATCTCTTTTCAATCCATCAATCGACACCATGGTATGTTGATATTCTTATTTATTCAGTTATCAATGCACTTCCAGATGAGTTATCTACGACAAAAAGAGATAAGATCAAAGAGATGTCAAATGTTATGTTTAGGACAATCCATACTTGTGGAAATATTGTGTAGAACAGATAATTGGATGATGTCTTTCAAAAATCGAAGTTCCTTCCATTTTGAAATTCTATCATTCATATGCTTATGAGGGACACTTAGGTCGAAAGCGGACAGCCCGCAAGGTGTTGGATGTGGCTTGTATTGGCCTATTTTATTTCATGATTCGTATGTATATTGTAAATCATGTGAAAATTGCCAAAGAACTAGATATTTAAAACATAGAGATCAAATGCTGTCAACACTTATTTTAGTTTAAGAAATTTTTGACATTTGATAATTTCATGGGGCCATTCCCTTTATCTTTCGGCTATTCTTCCATATTACTTGTTGTTGATTATGTTTCAAAATGGATGGAGGCCAAGGCTACCTGAACTGACAATGCTAAAGTTGTGGTAGCTTGAAAATAGTCTCGAGTTAATTTCTTATATTTGATATATTTAATTTAGTCTTTATATGTGTTTGGAAATATATAATAAGGTTAAGAACATAGTTTAGAGTTAAACAGAAAAATGATAGATAAGGATTAAGGAGCTAGAATAAACATGAAGAGGTATGAGAAAAGGTGAAAACCTTTTAAATGAAGTGGTATAATAAAAAGTGGTAACTTTTAGATAAAATAACGTAATGGAAAGCGACAACTTTTAGAAAAAGTGATATGTGAAAAGTAGTAACTTTTAGATAAAGTGAAATCACAAAAAAAAATTTCTGTGTGTATTTTATATTTTTCCACAAAGCACTTTTGTAATGTCTTCCCTATCTTA
>NW_019014677.1:1236732-1280093 GCF_000150535.2 Carica papaya | reverse complement strand
TTTTCTCTCATTTCTTTGCTAGACGAAGAAAACAACACGCTATTAGTGTCTACAGAAGGATAAGGAACAAAGGAAGGTGGACAACTTACCGAAATCGAGTCTGACTTCTGATTGTAGGCGCACGTCTCTCTTCCTCGGCTTATGGTGTTCTTGGGCATATCTAAGGTGAAATTAATTAAAAAGGATCAAGAATGAAAAAAGAGGAAAAAAATCGTGCTTACCAGCATCAGTTTTGACTTTTGGCACGGCGGTGTTGCTGTTCTTTGGCGTCTGAGCTCCCTCCGACGCTCTTTGTTCGTCTTCTTCTCCAGTCAACCTGGCAACTAAGGTTTGGGAGGCCGACAGAAAAGAGTGGTTAAATACCTTTCCTATTTTAATCTTTGTCGTTTGTGCAGGTCCACATGGCGCAACGAAGGCCTTCCAATCCAGCCTATTTAGGATATCCCACATTTCCTTCTTGTGTGCGTCTCAGATCGTTTGATCGGTCAATCCTACGAATCTTGGCTGTTGATCATGCGACCTTTGGATCCTTCATGTGGGCGATCAGAACTGTCCATTCGAATTCGAATAGGATTGCAATCGAGCCGTTCGTGCGAGTGGGAGTGAATCTAAATCGTTCGATCTTTCAGGCACGTGGATTGCTAGTATGGCCTCTCGCATGGACACGCCTTCTGACTTAGCTGTCACGCTGCGCACCCTGATTCATCATGTTGCTAACATAGCTGTCTTACATGGCTCATTTTTTTTTAATTTATAAAGAAGTCATGATTTTTCAAGTTTTCTTTCAAGCGTATCTCCCTTATTTATAGATTGACCATGATTCTTGAAATTTGTTTCAAAAGTGTTTAAAATACATAGATTTTTCCTTAATAATTATTTTTGTACCCTTTTTAAATAAAAAAAAATGAACTATCATTATTATTTAAGAAAATTTAAATTTACTATCACAAAACTAATTATCCCGGACCCGGGATGTTAATATAATATATACGTATATATACACACAAAATTCATTATTTTAGATCTCCAAATGAAACTTATAGCTAACAAAAAACTTAAAACTCATTAGCTTATAACTTATATTTTTCAATCAAAATGTTTAAATAAAAAAATATAATATAGAGAGAGAAAAATAAATATAAATCTAACACCGTTTTCAACTTTCATCCTTTATATTAAATAACCTCCATTTTCAATCACGATATATGTATCTGAATTTATAAAACAAGTTAGATTAAAGATAAAATGTTCATATCTTCTAATAATTTCTATCAATGTTCGGCCCCTCTTCCTCCCATTCCGCTAAAAAGCCTCTATCTTCAATAACCACAACTTTTAGCTCCAACATTGTGAGACTAAGTAGATAAAAAAAGAGGAGTTGTTATATCACAATGAATTACTATCGGGAATTGATATAAATATTGATATTATCATGTATGAGTTAATGATTTGTGATTTTGGTGATGAGTATTAAAGGAATATGCAGACTAAAATTAATAAACATAATTAGGATTTATATTTTTAAGTGAAAAGAAGTTATTTCATAAACATTTTATGTTTGTTTAAAAATTTAACCATGTATGACTTTAAGTTAATTTTTTTTTTAAAATATTTAGTACTATAATGTAAAACATGTTATAGTTATGTGGATTAAATTGAATATTTGTTTTAATTTGAATGAAGAAACTACTTCAAAAGAATAAATTCCAAACTTGTTTGGTAGTTAATTGAATGTTTGCTTTCTATTTCTTTCAATTTTTAATTTACCATTATATATATATATTTGTAAAATTTTTGTAAAAATATCAACTAAATAAAAAAATTTCCGAGCCGTAGCAAACACGAGTTCCACCTCCTCAATTACAAAATCTGTCCGTGAAACCGTCATAGAAATCGAATTGTTCTATTTCTTTCTATTCGTTTCATGATAACTAACGCTGCCATGATCTCTTGCGTCTCGCTCAATTTTCCCGCTCAGCTGAAGTAAGCGGATTAATCGAGAATTCTCATATTCTCTTATGGCAAAACTTCAATCTCACTGTACGTTACTCTCCTCGTGTTATTCCGAATAGCGACTCTGCAACATGTTGCTCCACGACATTATCCGACAGAGACTATGTTCTCTGTTTGCACCCGTGGCTGCAAGAGGAGCCTAATCTACAACTGGAATTGGCGTTTACCAATTCCCTTGCGACCGCAGAGAACCTCCGTTTCGATACTTCAGTCTTAGATCCGCTCGTTGATCAGTTTGATAATTTTTGCTTCAAAGAATTTGTTATCGAGCACTTAATTGTTCGCTTCTCCATCTGGTCAGCTCCTGCCTTCTCAATCGAAATTCGCGGCCTGCATATCACGCTTTCAACTAGGTAATCCAGTTTCAGTACGTGCGTATCTGCATGAGTGAATATTTTATATGTTTAATGTGCTTGTTTTATAGCGAGTATTATTGGTTTTTGTGTTTCCTTTTTCGCATATTGAAGAGAAGAGGAGGGAAGGGGTTCGGCAAGGAAGAGGAAATTACGTGATGGAGCATTGGAGGAGATGAAGAATGCTATTTTAGCGATTGATCCTCAGGTATTTTGTTACGTTGATTATTTTGTCTTTTTTAGGTAGGAAATCGTTCTCTGATGTTAGTGGATATTATCCAGTGTTTTCAATTGTCAAGTTATTTGAAAAATGTTGTTTTTGTTATTTCATTGGCGACGAAACGTTTTTTTTAATAGAAAAAGTAGTAGTATCAGAAATGAGGGAAAAGGAGAAAATGCAAGTAAAGAGGATAACAAATCCTTTGTGAAACTTCCTAAAAGCCCCATAGTAGAATTATAACAAGTAGCATAATGATTCCATCGTAACAAAGACAAGGAGAGTTCTCTAGGAGCACCTGTATGTCTATCATTTCTTTTTTTAATTTTTTTCTTTGTTAGCAATTTCTTCTCTGATGAACGGCGTAATTTTTTCACTGGATGAGTTGCCTACTTGGGTAACTATGTTCTGCTGGATCACCACCCTGACCTTTTTTCTTTTTCTTTTTCTTTTCTTTTAAAAACCTTCAGGGTTGTGCTTTACGTGATGCTTTGGAAAGGATGTTGACTACAAGTTCTTCAAGAAACTCGTTCAAGACTTCTCTTTTGAATCTTATTCTCAAACACTGTCATCTGCAGATCCTTAGCGGCAATCTGCAATTTCAGTTCCCTATTTTCAACTATTCAATTGCATACTGGTTGGAAATAAAGGTGCTTACTGCAGGGTCTTGAGATTCTGGACATGGATGTCTTCTAGAGGGACTTGTTGGTGCATTTCTTCTACCTTCAAATAGGAGCTCTCTTTTCATCAATAGCAGTGGTCTTGAGATTGTGTATAAGAGGAATGATTGCATGAACCATGTGTGCTTTTCAGATGACATCTTCACTTACATTGTATTAAATGATCTCCAGCTTGTAGATTTAGGTTTGCGTTCCAGAATTAAGTTTGTTATTTTCTCCTTCTGATTTCCCTGTTTTCCTAGCAGTTGGACAGCTGATTTCAAAAGAATATAAGTATAGGAGAAGTGGTTGAGAACTGTGGAGGCTAGCTGCAAGCAGAATTAGTTATCTAATTTCAGCTCCCAGATTGTCAATGCAAAAGTTAGTAGGTGTTGTTATTGTCTGGTTGCGGTATGTGAATGCTTATGAGAATATGCTGTCATTACTTGGGTACTCTTCTGTGGAGTTACTTAAAAGATCAGCTGTTAAGATGTCCCAAAACAAATCTTTTATGATTTCTGTCAAACATAATTGGGAGGTGATTTCTAATATTGAGAAACAGCTGCCTGCTGAAGCAATTTCACGGGCACGGCGAATTGCCAGATATAGAGCAGCAGCGAATTCTCCCCATGCTGAAGATGGCTACAGAGATTCTCTTGTCTGCATCCTCTTCCAAAAGTCTTACAAAATCCTCTCATTGCTAGCTAATATTTTTATGGTTATGTACAGAATTTTCCAGTCTTTTTCTATATTTTTCATTCTCAAGGAAGATGTTTAGTGAAACACATTCAACTTGGCATATTCATATCTGGTCTCACATCCAAATCACGCTTGGACAGGATGTATTTGACCTTGAGAATGAAAATATGAATGTTGTAGTTAGACGGGATGATTTTCATATAGGATTTAATGTTCAGAACATTGAAGCTGTTGTTTGGCCAACTTCAAAGTCTGAGTTGGCTAGACCAAAGGAGGGATACCCATGGTTTGATGAGAAGGATGTAGAGTGCCTCGAATTTCAAGAGTTTCAGATAATAGAAGTTCCTAACTTAGATAATGAAAAGTACACATCTCAGGGGTGGGTTTCGTTATGTTTGTACTTGAGAGTGAATGGTTTGAGTGCTTTTGTTGGGGACTCAGAAGAAAATCAACCGAGTCAAATCATTATATTGAAGCCTATAATTCTGCATTTTTCATTTTTCCAGCTAATTTTGGAGTCTCAGCCATTTCGATGCAACTGAGCTTACTCTTCATCACCATTCGCTGCGAAGAATTAGGTTCTGAAGGAAAATGCCATAATTGTTTTGCTAAAAAGGGCACCGTTTTACTCAAAAGTTCCTAATAACCAAACTCGGTATTTCTTTGTTGAATAGCACACATCCCATCTAACGAAGTGATCTCTCAAAGACTCACTCGAATCAAACTGAAGAAAATTCCTCATCATCCGCTCAAAACTCTCCATGACACTTCAAGGAAGTTAAAATAGTGAGAAATAGTAAAGTGGAAGAACTATAAAGGCATGTTTGAAATAGTGACCAAATTTCCAAGGGATTAACAAGTTTCCATTTTAACTATCAAGGCATTTAGTGATCCTATGCGCCATTGAATCCCAAAAGTCTCCCACCTTTAGTTTGTTGATGACATTGTCATTGTTCTTTGTCATGATTTTGAGCAGTTTTTAATGTTCTAACCCTCCTACAGGTGTTTGAGGGTATTAATCTTAGGGCAGTTGGGGTAGTGAGCCTCAATATAGAGGAATAGAAGGGAATGGGCTAGTGAGCATCATTAAAACCAATTCGAGGAGTTTTTACCAATGGGTCAAGCAAATAAGTATAGGCCACTCTAAAAGGTCAGTTACCTGTCACTTAGCCAACCCTTTGATCATCTCTTCCTCCATATTGATGCTCACTAGCTCGCTTGTCATAAGGTTTATTCCACTGGAACAGCTGCAGGAGGTTAGAAAATGAAAAAACCTCTAGAATCATGACAAAGGCAAATATTTTCATTAAGAAGTTTTTTAATTTCTACTTACTCATTAGCTTATTGGTTATCTTTTATATCTTTCTTCCACCTTAAGAAGAAAACATGAAGATTACGGGACATAATCTCGTTTCCTAAGGCATCTTTTCGTCCCTTTTTTTTTCTCTTCTTTTTTAAGTAGTCAGGTCTTCATTTGTGAAAATTCTGCTTTTCTCTATCTCAGGCAAGATATATATATATATATATATATATATTCTTTTTGTGGATAGAAAAAGAAGTATTGTTAAGATGAACATAAAGTAAATACAAGTGCGGAGAATAAAACATCATCCTTGAATCTTCTATAAGAAAATTTGACATAGCAGAAGACAAGCATGAAACAACATTAACAAAGATCCTCGAGCAAGATACTCAATTTTATTCTCTCTAATTATATCTTTGGCTATTAGGATGGTACTTCTAGGTAGGCAAACAACTCATGAAACTTACTGAAATTTCTCTCTCTCTCTCTCTCTCTCTCTCTCTCTCTCTCTCTATTTTTAGTATTTCTAATCTCATAATTCTACTTTGATGCATGGTGAAATTTTGTTCATCCTTTTTGCCTGATCTGTGTGAAGATCATGAGAAAAGCATAATATTGGAAGTTGAGATGTTTTGTGTCTGTGGATAAGCATTATGAATTTATAGAGACAGGACACTTTTTCTTGTTCTAATGGTGGAAGAACTATGAATATACTGCAGGGAGTATGTTTATTCACTTAGCATGGCTATAACTGCTTTATCAGCAAGTTTGAATGGGTTGGCTATGGGATTCAGTATTGTACCATTAGCGGACGAATTGTGCATTTTTTTTGAGGTAATTCTGGTCTTTCTTCATCTATTATCTACTAATATTTGACTATAATATGCAGCAATTTTTTCATCAGCATCTCTTTTTGCTTTGAGGTGGCTAGGAGGCTTTCTTTAGGTTATATACTACTATTGGCTATATGTGGGTTGCCTCTTCTTCCCTCGGGGTTAGTGGAGGTGGGCTAAGTAAAGAAGCTTAATAGTTTGGAGGGATATCTTTGCTGGTTTGTGAGTGTTTTTGCTGGAGCATAGTGCTAAGCTTTTTAGAGATTGTTACTCCGGCATCTTTCCTTTGGGATAGATTGATTCTTGCTTCTTTTGTGGGCCGAGACTAATGGGTTTTTGGGATGTCTCTTTGGCTATTTTGCCAGGAGACTGGGAAACATCATTGATTGTTATGTATTTTTCTGTGCTTTTTCATTTTGTTCTTTTAGGACTCCTTGTGGTTTTGATAGAGGACAAATTGAGATTGATTTGTCTCTAATTTGTCTACTAAAAAATTAGAGAAATATCTAAATATCAGACTTAGGATTCTTAGGCATCATACTTAGGAGTTGATTGAGTCAAGCAATTAATTATGAGAAATTCTCAAAAGTATAATTGAATACTTGAATGATCCTCTTAAGAGATTACAACCTTATTTATAGGTTGCTAAGTAGAAATGTCTTAAACTGTATTAGGAAATATCAAAACTAATTTAGGAACATTATTTCTAATATAATAGGAATGCTAAAGATAAGGAAAACAAATATAATAATCTGAAAAATAACCAAGCGGTAAATTTCTAAATAATAATTTCCTATTATGGCTATGCGCCATCAATTCTCCTCGGGGAGGGGGCGGGGAACTTGACTGCATTGAGTTGAAATTGGATGTAGCATGCATGATAGAGCTTCTTGAAGTCAGCTTCTGTGATCCAAATGCAATCAATTTGAGAACATTCTTTCTATTTTAGTAGAAACTTGTTATAAGTACCATTCTTTATTGTTACCTCTTAATAATCAACAATATTTTCAATCGCATCCTTGATGTTCGAAGTGTCTGATAAGCGAATAGGAAAAACTATAATGAGAAATAGGAGGGTCACCTCGTTGATATGAAATCAATAACATAAGCATTTGAGATAATCTTCTTGAGAATCTTTTTATTTTGAAATAATAAGTGTAAAAAGTATATTAAATCAACGGTGCTAAGGGAGTGCCACCCATTTATAGAATATTTATACATCTGTTAGAATTAATACTATATTCCTAAAATTCATCCTATATATGTCATATCTCAAAATCAAATAACCAAAATAATGAAACAATTGATGTTTTTGAGAGTAAAACCCTTTTTTCTTATTGATTAAAATTATAGATACATGCAGCCATATATACAGAAGTTATACCACAAAACCCTAGGTACAACTTCCTTATCTATAAAACATAATAATTAATAATAGAATAAAACCCTAAGCTACATATTTATTTTACTAAAGTAGCCTCTACACTCTGTCACTTCTCCTAAAGTTGGTGCAAAGATATTTGTCATGTCCAACTTGCTAACAAGAAACTCAAAGTTTGGTCTGGACAATCCCTTTGTAAGAATATCTGCCGTTTGCTGTGAAGTTGGGACAAATGGCATACAAGTGGTTCCATCTTCAATTTTTTCCTTTATGAAATGCTGGTCAATTTCCACATGCTTTATTCTATCATATTGGACTGGATTGTGAGCAATATTTATAGCTGTCTTGTTACCACAATACAATTTCATAGGCATAGTCACATGTCTTCTTAGTTCCTTCATCACTCGATTGAGCCAAACCATTTTGCAAATTCCATGAGCCATTGATCTATACTCAGCTTTAGCACTACTACGAGCCACCACATTTTCTTTTTTACTTCTAAGTCACTAGATTTTCCCATACAAATGTGCAATATCCTGATACTGACCTTCTGTCCATGATGAATCCTACCCAGTTAACATCTATATAAACTTCAATTTTTCGTTGCTCATTTTTCCAGAAAAATAGCCCCTTTTCCGGAGAGCTCTTTAGGTACCTAAAGATACGATAGACTGCTTCAAGGTGTTCTTCATGAGGAGAATGCATGAACTGGCTTACTAGGCTCACGGCAAAAGTAATATCTGGTCGTGTGTGTGACAAATAGATCAACTTCCCAACAAGTTTCTGGTACCGTGATGTGTCTATTGACCCTCCCTTATCGTTTTCAAGTTTTGATTTGGATCAAATGGTGTTTCAACAGGACGACAACCACTCATACCTGTCTCTTTAAGTAGGTCCATCATGTATTTCCTTTGTGACACAACAACGCTCTTCCTTGATCGGGCTACTTCCATATCAAAAAAGTATTTTAATGAGCCCAGGTCTTTAATTTCAAACTCAGAAGTTTGGTGTTTCTTCAATTGCTTCATTTCAATTATGTCATCCCCAGTGAGAATGATATTATCAACATATACTATGAGGACAGCTATCTTTCCGTCAGCTGAATGCCTTGTGAACATGGTATGATCTGCCTGGCCTTAGGTATATCCTTGTTTCTTCACAAGCTGAGTGAATCTCTCAAAGCAAGCGCTTGGTGATTGTTTCAGCTTGTATAGAGATTTTTTAAGTTTAAATACTTTTGATCCATACTTCTTTTCAAAGCTTGGGGGTGGGTTCATATAAACTTCTTCTTTTAAGTCACCGTTGAGAAATGCATTCTTAAGATCTAGCTGTTATAGGGGTCAGTCTAGGTTGGCTGTAATTGTTTGTAGCACTCTGATTGTATTTAGTTTTGCCACAGGTGCAAAGGTTTCAAGGTAATCAATGCCTTATATCTATCAAGAGATCCATCTGATCTGTATTTTGTTGTGAACACCCATTTACAGCCAACTGTTTTCTTTTCCTTTGGCAGTTCCATTACCTCCTATGTGCCATTTTACTCAAGGGCCCTCATTTCTTCAAGGTTTGCCTCCTACTCAGGGACCTGTAAAGCATCATGTACAGTCTTTGGAATCTCTTCACTAGACAAATGTGAAATAAATGCAGAAAATATTGGTGACAGACTCTTATAGGATACAAAGTTGGACATACGATACTTGGTACAACTTCTGACACCTTTACGTTTAGCGATGGGAAGATCAAGTTCAGACATGTTAGACTCTGAATGTATGAAATCAAAATTGGGCAAGCTTATGTGGTTGGTTCTATATGAGGATTACCTGGTATTTCGATGAAGTTCTGAATTGTCTGAGGCTCAGACTCTTGACAGTGTTGAGAGGTCTCAGTCTCATTTCCTTGATTCAGTTTCCTCCTGGAATAGACAAGAAGTTCTTTTGTACCTGCTTTTTGTCCGTTTTCATTTCCAGTAATATTATGAGAAGGCTCCATAGGTTCACATAATTTAGTGTTTATCATAAATTTTGTGTTTTCCGATTGATCAAGATTATTTATGGGTTGAGAGCTACCAAACACCTCTGAATCTTCATTTTCCTTCTCCCCCCTGAAGATGAGTGTTAAAAAATGGTTGGTTCTCAAACAAGGTAAAATCCATTGAAGTAATTTTTTTTTTTTTTTTGCATTAGGATCATCACATTTGTATCCTTTTTGGGTTGGTGTATAACCTACAAAAATACACTTCCTAGCCCGATGCTCTAATTTTCCTTGAGTTTGGTCATGAACATGAACAAAGGCACTCCACCTGAAAACTTTCTATGATAAGTCAGAAATCAATCGAGAAGTAGGAAAAAATTGTTCTGGACACCACTTAAACGAGTCTGAAAGTTCAAAATCTTGCTACACATTCAATTTATAATATATGCAGCAGTTAAAATAACTTACCCCGAAGATACTTGGGACCTGATTTGTGAATAATAGTGCCCTAGTTACTTCCGAAAATGTTTGTTTTTCTGTTCAGCAATGCCATTTTGTTGGGGTGTATCGGGGCAAGAGCTTTGGTGTTCTATATTTTTTTCTAAGAAAGGATTTCCTAAGATTTTATTAAAATATTCTTTACCATTATCATTCTAGAACACTTGGATTTTTTCTTGAAATTGTGTTTCCTCCATGGTATAAAAAACTTTAAAAATCTCTTTTACTTCATATTTGTCTTCTAACAGATATACCTAATTAACCCGTGTGTGATCACCGATAAAACTAATAAACCATTTTTTTCCAGACATTGTAGGGACTTGAGATGGCTTCCATACGTCAATATGAATTAAAATAAATGGTTTGGATGCATGATATGGCTTCGGGAAAAAAGAACGGTGATGCTTAGCCTATTCGCAAAATTTGCATTCAAATAAAGATGCACTCTTATTTTTATATAAGTCTGGAAACAATTGTTTTAAATAATGAAAACTTGGATGTCCTAATCTATAATGCTAAAGCATAATATTATTTGAATAAAAAACAGATTTAAAGCAAGTACTCGGCGCTTTTTGTCGGTCCGAGTTAGTCACATTTTCGAGGAAATAGAGACCTCCACTTTTCCTAGCAATGCCAATCGTCCTCTCCGAGATTATATCCTGAAACTCACATCGAGAAGGGTCCTGAAACTCACATCGAGAAGGGTCAAATATAGCACGACATTAAGGTTGTTAGTAATTTTACTAATGGACACAAGATTACAGGATAATTTAGGGACATGGAGAACATCATGAAGAGTTATGGATGGAGAAATTTTAACTGCTTCAGTCCTAGCAATTGCTGAGAGGGAGCCATCAACAATCTTAACCTTTTTGTTTCCTGCACAAGGAGTGTAAGTGGAAAGCAATTTGGAGCAGCCTGTCATATGATCAGTAACTCTCGAATCTATGATCCAGGTGCTAGTTTGACTAGGATTAATGCTTAGAAGTGCAGAGATAAATTCCTATTACCTTTCTTTCAATCATAGTTGATTGTGAGTTGAGTAGGGAGGGTTTATTTGAGAATTAAGTCTTTAGTGTTAATTGAAATTATATGAGTTTTGGATTGCATTATTGATTCTAGGTTCCACATCAACTTGGATAACACATGGCTACCCTATTGTGTGACACATAGCTTGGGTGACACATGGCTGCTAGAGTGGAATAAGTATGAAGGTAGTTTCTAGGATATTTGGGGTAAGTGTTGATAGTTTATGGGATCTATAGGTACTTAAGTGGTATCTAGGATGTGAGGATAGTTACTTCCAACTAGGGTAGTTAAATATTTCTTTTTTTGGTGTAAAAAGAGCCTTGTAATCTAAACCGGATATGCAGAAAATTTTGTCAAAGAAGTTTCCTGAGTACTTTAAACTTTATGAGGTCATTGGTTCTCTCTTGACAAGCTCATACTGTCAATAAAGTCTCATAACTAGACCCTAACAAAGACCTTAACAATTTGATATAAGAACCAGAAGTTATGGGTGATTTACGTTTGATATTTGAATTTTTTCTCAAAACTTACCAAGAAAATTGAGATCAACATTGTATGAAGCTTGGTCTGTTGGCAGATCGTTTGGATAATGTCTCCAAAAAACTTTTGGCCAATAGAAGTGCGCCAAATGAACTGGGAGAAAATAACATGCTTCTAAGTTTAAACAACTGATCTCAGATTTTTTCAATTACAAGAGATCAAAGGTTTTTAAAGATTGTTATTAAAATTTTATACTCTGGTTATTTCAAAGCTTATGATATGTGTGTGTGTGTGTATCAACTTTGCTTTCAGGAGATTTACCAATCAGATTCGTGTTCAATTCACGAGGTTTATGTCTTTGAATTCATATGAAACTAAAATTTAGGCAAGGGGAGAATCTGCAATCACAGTGCAATTATTAATTTTTTTTTATTCAGTAGAAGTGCAGAGATAAAGTTACTTTTTTGAGCCAAGGAGCAGGAAGGATTTTGTGAATTTCTTGGAGTTCTGGGGATTGTAGTAGTTTGTACAGGTGCTCTATTTGTTCCTTAGTGAATGGAGACGCATCTTGAGTATTCTGCTGGCCTATGTTTTCTTCATTAGACACTTGGAGGACACGACTGTCAGCACTATTTTTCTTCTTCCTGTTTGGTGACTTTCCATTTAGTTTTCAGCACTATTTTTCTTCTTCCTGTTTGGTGGCTTTCCATTTAGTTTCCAGCATGTCTCTCGCGTATGTCAAGACTTATTGCAATGATCATACCAAAGCTTTTTCTTCCCCGATGCATCAGATTCATTTCCCTTTGACACTAGGGCAGAATGTTCAGCATCCACTACCGATTTTGGCTCTTGGTTTGGTTAATATAACCTTCATTCTACTCTCTTCTCTACTAATTTCAGAAAAGGCTTCAGGAAGAGAAGGTAAAGGTGTTTTGCCAAGGATTCGAGATCTCACCTCATCAACAACTTTGTTGAGCCCCGGTAAGAATAGGTATATGCGATCACTCTCCTCTTTTTTCATTATTCTCACACTATCAGCAGGACAGTCCCATTCATCATTGTAACACTGATCCAATTCCCGTCATGAAGAAAAACATCTCATTGTAATAAACAGCTACCTCACGATCTCCTTGCTTGGACTTTCATAATTTCGATTTCAACTAAAAGATTTGTGAGGAGTTTTCAAGATCAGAATAGCTTTCACGAATAGCATCCCAAACATCTTTTGTAGTAGGGAGAAAGAGATACAGTTTACCTATTGTTGAGTCCATGGAATTAATTAGCCAAGCAATAACCAGTGAATTCTCTGATCTCCAATTTCTCAGATTCGGGTTGCCTGTTTCTGGTTTTCTCACTTCTCCAGTCAGGTGTCCGAGTTTGCCTGTTGTCGATTGCGAGCTTCACGGATTGCACCCCCTCCAGGTAATTTTTTCCATTCAGTCGGTGAGATGTGAGCTGAAAGGAATGGTGGGAGGAAAGGTCTCCCCTATGTGCCATGACTGTCTTGATTGCACCCCTGACAACTGAGCTTTCTGCCTCAGTTAATTCTGAGATTCTCTCTGCTGTACGAGCAGCTTTGTTGGCCGTAGGGTTCCTACGACTTTGATACCATGATGTTTTTGAGAGTAAAACCCTTTTTTTCTTATTGATTAAAATTATAGATACATGCAGCCATATATATAGAAGTTATACCCCAAAAGCCCGGGTATAACTTCCTTATTTATAAAACATAATAATTAATAATAGAATAAAACCCTAAGTTACATATTTATTTTACTAAAGTAGCCTCCACACTCCGTCAACAATCTACTCTTGATTTTAGATATCTCTCCTTCAATCCCTCTCCTCATTATTCCTCTCTTTCTATACCATCCAAAAAATAGTCAATAAAATAAGATTTACAAATTTTTTCGTTTTACATATCCCCTTCTACGCCGAAATCTCATCCATCACCGACCCTACTATAACCCAATTTATCCCTAACAAGTCATAAACCATTTCTAAAAATTATACACCATTGGATACCATAGAAGAATATGATTATACGACTCTGTAGCTTGTAATAGGTGTTATTATTGTGCTAAAGCCTCCAATAAACCTTATGTAAGGAGATGCCAACCCATGGAAGCTTTACACTTCATGTAAGATCTTAGGAGTTGGCCATTATGGGATAGCTTTAACCTTTGCTTGATCAACTTTTACTCATTTGGAAGAGACGACAAATCCTAGGAACAAAACACTATTTGTCATAAATGTGCATTTTTTAGGTTTATATAGAGTTTCTCTTGATGGAATACTCTCATAACTTGTTGCAAGTGCAAGATGCATTCTTCCTTAGACTTACTGAATATAAGGGTATCATCAAAGTAGACGACAGAAAATCTCTTATTAAAATAGAAAACTTGATTCATGAAGCACGTGAAGGTACTTGGTGCATTAGACAATCCAAATGACATGATTAACTACTCATATAGGCTATCTTTTGGTTTGAATGTCGTTTTATGTTTGTCTCCTAATCTTGTGCAGATTTGGTGATGTTCGCTTTTCAAATCTATCATGGAAAAGTATGTGGAACTTGTCATGTGATCTCGCATGTCATTGTAAGGAACCAAGCTCACCAGGATAAAAGTAGTTCGGAAAGCAGGGGATAAAGGTGGGAGCACAATGAGGAAAATAGTAGTGGAAACAGGGAATCAAGTTGTGCGCGTAGGAAAGAGGATGAAGTGTGAAACAGAAGACAGACAGCAATTAGGGTTTATGTGTGAGGAGTCAAACATGTGCTTCCATCTGAAGAGAAAAGGGGGCACATGTCAATCATCGGGTGAAGGGGATTAAGAAGGGTTATGTGTTTGCCATCTGTGAATTAATGAGGCTACATGGTAAAAGATCAAGAAGCATATTTAAGGGGAAAAGGTTAAGGTTAGGTTAAACGAATGAGGCTAGGTCCTCACTCGTTCTCTAGGGTTTCTACGTCTCTCGGGTTTTCTGGAGACTTTGGGCAATTCATGGTGATTATAATTTCTTTCGAGTTTAAATACCTGTACTTTGTAAATCTTCATATGGTCAGCTTAATATCAAGTATTTTTTCATCGAATCTCTTTTCTTCTAGTCATCTTTCTTCATTCTTGTCATTCTTTCCCTTATTTCTTAATGATCTAATTCTAATCTTCTTCAATTGGCACTTGAATCATCAGGTGCATGTCAAAAGTAGCTGACAGTCATCAAGATGAGGTATGGGAAACTTATAATTGATAGTAATTTTGTTGATTGCACAACCATCGACACACCTCCAGGCCCCATTGTTTTTGGTTGTAAGTGCTGGCACAATACATGTAAACTTTCTCGTTATATCTTTTACAGAGTAATTCATCAACTTGTCGCTTAAGCTAAATATGTTCTTTTGGATATATACAGTATGTTGGTAGGTTTGACAATTGAGCTGTAGACTAAGTCGATTGCATGTTGAATGCTATGAAGTGGAGGAAGTTCAATTGGCAGATCTAGTGGAGCAACGCCAGTTAAGTCAGACAGTAGCTTAGTCACTTCTACTTATGTTGTTTTTATTGAACAAGCTGCTAGTTTCTTTACTTCTCGATTTACAATAGCCTAAATAATTTATGATTCTTTGCTTTCCTTTTCAAACTACTTTATCGACAAAAGATGGAGTTGTTTTGTTTGATCAGTTGTTATAAACTTTCTAGTCTTTTTTGCTTTAAAGTTTATGACATCTCTTGTGCTCGAGTTGCAAAAGAATAAGGAATATGTGTTTTCCCTTCACTTATGTGCAAATTGTGATCATATAGCTAAGGGCTACTAAGAAGAATATGAGTTACGTGCACGAGAATATCACATAAGATGATATTTTTATGCTTACCAAAAGACGCAAGACATTGTTGAGTTATCGGAATTGTTGTCTATCAATCCATGCTATCTTGTATAACTATGAATTTGTTTTATGGGAAGCTTGAAATGCTTTATGGTTAACGTAGATACTATATTCGTGTAACTTCACTCGTCAATGACAAGCTTTTGGCTTTTGATCCACATCTTAGAAGAGTTTGAAATATAGTAGTACGATGCCAATCTTCTTCCTTAAGTGTAGGTGTTGCAAAGATACACCTGACTATAAATACAAGGAAAGTGTCTGCACCATGGTTGTCATCAGCCAAGTCATCATCGTTAAGGGAAACATCATCTTCTTCTTCCTTTTCCTAAATTCGAATACGAGACCTATTGTTTTGACGGCGCCAATAATCCATATGGTCTAGCCTATTAGAAAATTAAACTTAACATAATTAATGTTGGAAAGTTAAACTTGAATTAATTAACAATAAAGTAGAGGAAGGGGAAACAACAAAAAATAAAGAGGGGAAATGCAAGAACGACAATGGTAAAGAGAAGAACGACAATAATAAATGAGAAATGTAAACTGGTAACAATAAATAATGGAAGGTAAAACAACAACTTTCTACTATATAAATAGTTGTAGATAAAAGAGAAATACAGACAAGTGTGAAGAAAGAAAACAATTGGAGACGTGAGGTAAAAAAATTGAATGACATTAATTAGTTTCAACAAGTTAATGTATAATGTGTTTGGCGTGTGAAATTTTGTCTTATAACTATTGTAAAATTTGTATTTTTTCTATTAATAAGTTTTGGAGTGTTTGTTTGAGTATAAAATTCATTCTCTTGGCAATTACAACGAAATTAAATTGC
This sequence comes from Carica papaya, assembly GCF_000150535.2. Next base: position 1,263,942 of record NW_019014677.1, on the reverse strand, counting down.
CAACATCTGGTATCAAAGCGTAAGGTTCGATTACTATGGCTTCCAATTCAATAACAGGAATCCAAATTCAACAAGTGTAGTCATCAATTTTCAAGTTTGATGGCAAAATAATTTTGCGATGTGGAAGCCCTTAATGGAGCTATACTCGAGAAGCAATGGTTATGATGAAATTCTAGATAATGATTTTATTGAAAAGGAAAAACCATCAGCAGCAGGTTTACAAGACTTGGTTCGCGATCGTTTGTTAAATAAGAAGACTTTATCTTTAATTTGTCAGTTTGTGAAACTGTCGGTTATGAAAAAAATATTTCATGCCAAAACAACAAAAGAGACTTGAAATATTTTATCGAAAACATATGAATGTGCAGATCCAGTCAAATGAATGCGACTGTAAGGATTAAAAAAACAGTTCGAGTTAATGGAGTAAAGAAAAGACGAAAACATTTATGATTATTTTTCAAAAATGGAGAAATTAGTAAATGAGATGAAAAATAATGGAGACCAAATAAATGAGAGAGATATCATAGAGAAGATCTTACGTACATTGTCTAGTCGATTTGATTACGTGGTGACAACCATTGAAGAATCCAAAAACTTAGACACCATGACCCTTAATGATTTACAAGTTTCATTAGAGTCATGCGAGATATGGATGAATGAAAGGTCTCCAAGCACAATAGAACAAGCTTTAAAAGCTAAAATAAATTTAAAAGACGAGTAAGAAAATGTCTGGATCATAAAAAAGGCTCAAATTTCAGAGGTGGGAGAGGAGGAAATTTTGGAACAATTTCAAGACAAGAAGCAATAGAGAGTGAATCTTCTCAAGATAAGTCTCGTATCCAATGTCATAAATGTAAAAGAATGCTCATTATCAATATGAATGCAAGTCACATATTTCGTGCTATAATTGCAAAAGATATAGTCATTGTAGTAGAGGGTGTCGTGCAAAAGATCATAACATAGAGAAAATCAGGTCGGGGTAGCCCAAAATGATAATATAACGACTTTGTTAATGCCAACTCATGATAGTAATGAAAGTAACAATAGTTAGTGGTTATTAGACTCAGATTTTAGCAATCACTTGAGTGGAAATAAGGAAGTATTCTCTGAATTAGATGAATTGTTTTGTTTTTCGGTGAAATTAGGAGACAATCACGAAGTCCTAATTTTAGGAAAAGGAAGAATTGTCATTAAACTTTACAATAGGTCTGCAGATTATATTTCTGAAGTTTACTATGCTCCTACTATCTATCAGAATCTGTTGAGTGTAGGACAAATAGTAGAGAAAGGTTATAACTTGTGTTTCAACAAGCACAGGTGCATTATAAGTGACACAAATAAAGAAATGATCCTAAAGGCAAAGATGTCATCTAACTGTTTGTTTCTAACGCAAATCAATTATGGTAATGCCTCTTATTGTAATTCTATAATTATTGATGATAATTGGCTACGATATATGCGACTCGAGCAATTGGATTTTGGGAGCATTAAATTTCTTGCAAATAAGGAGTGGGTTTTAAGCTTACCAATTACTCAAGTTCCTGACCAACTTTGGCAGCATTGTGTCTTGGGGAAGAAGCACAAAGATCCATTCCCTACAAAACGGGCATGGAATGCCAAAAACTCACTTGAGCTTGTGCATTCAAACTTATGCTACACGGATGTTCCTTCTAATGGAGGTAACAAGTATTTCATTCCTTTCATTGATGATTTTAGTAGAAAGGAATGAGCATATTTTTTGACGCATAAATCGGATGCATGTGGAGTAATTAAGAATTTTGTGGCATATATTGAAAGATAAAGTGATTATTCTCTCAAAATTTTAAGAACTGATAGAGATATGAAATATATTGTTTGTGATGATTTCTTAAGAAAACATGGAATTAAATATCAGTTAACAGCTAAGTACATTTCTTAACAAAACGAAGTGGTAGAAAGAAAAAGTAGAACTATTATGGACATAGTATAAAGTATGATGCATTGTAAGAAGTTACCTAAAAGTTTTTGGGCAGAAGCTGTTATTTATGCAGTTTATATTTTGAACAGATGTCTTGTTAAAAGTGTTCGTGATGAAACACTAATAGAAATATGGAGCAGATGAAAGCCTAATTTGAGCCATATGAGGGTGTTTGATTGCATTGCTTATTCACATGTACCAAATGAGTTAAGGAAGAAACTTGATGACAAAGCAGACAAATGCATATTCATTGGTTACAACATGGAAATAACGGGCTATAAGCTGTATAACCCAAAGACCTAAAAGGTAATCATTAACCGTGATGTTACTTTTGATGAAGATAGAGAATGAAAATGGTCAAAAGAAGAAAAGAGATCGTTATCAGTTCCGGTGTTCATAAATAACAAAATAGAAACAAAGTGATCACACTGGTGGGCAGTCTTCTCCAATTTCTGAAGAATCATCTGGTGTCATTCTAGAAGCTTCATCTCCTCCTGTACTTAGATGTTCACAACGAGATCGTTGTTCACTTGCCTATTTAAAGGATTATGAAGTTAGTAATGATCCCGATAATGATGAAGATGTTGTTCATTATGCTTTCTTTGCAGACTGTGATCTAGTTGTGTTCGAAGAAGCGTCTAATGATGATCGGTGGATTAAAGCAATGGAAGAAGAAATTTTTTCTATTAAAAAGAATAATACATGGGAATTAACTACTCTACTGAAAGGGAAGAAGCCAATTGGAGTCAAATGGGTATACAAAATAAAGTACAATCCTAATGGAGAAGTAGAACGGTTGAAAGCGAGGCTAGTTGCAAAAAAATACAAGCAAAAATCAGGTATTGATTACTTTGAAGTATTTCCGCCTATTGCTAGATTGGATAATGTGCATATGATTATTTCACTTGCTGCACAAAATTGTTGGAAAGTTTATCAAATGGATGTGAAGTCAGCATTTCTAAATGGTGTACTCAAAGAAAAAGTGTACATTGAACAACCACTTGGTTAGGAAAAGAAAAGTGAAGAAGATAAAGTTTATCAATTGAAAAAGACTTATGGGTTTAAATAAGCTTCAAGGGCATGGTACACTCGTATTGACACCTATTTTCTTGATCATAGTTTCCAAAAATGTCCGTACGAACATACTCTGTATATCAAGACAAACAAAGATGAAGATATTGTTGTTGTTTGCCTTTATGTGGATGATTTGATCATCACCGACAATAATTCAAGACTTATGTCAGTATTTAGGGAGGATATGATTGCCCACTTTGAGATAACAAATATGGGGTTAATTTTTTCTTGGTATTGAGGTCAATTAAACAGATAAAAATATATTCATTTGTAAAAAGAAATATGCAAGAGATATCTTGAAGAAATTTAAGATGAAAGCCTGTAAACCAATACTAACACCAGTGGGTGAAAGGTTAAAGCTTGTGAAAGATGGTAGCGGTGATTTAGTTGGTGCAACAAACTTCAGAAGACTTATTGGAAGCTTGAGATACTTAACAACAACTAGATCTGATATTGTTTATGGAGTTGGTATTGTGAGTAGATTTATGGAATCACCAAATCAGTCTCCTTGGCAAACTGTGAAGAAAATATTGAGATATATTAAAGGAATGCTTGATGATGGCATTTTCTATTCAACCGCTAACAAAATGGAATTAGTTGGGTATACAAATAGTGATTGGGCAGACAATACTGAAGAAAGGAAAAGTACTTTAGGTTATGTGTTTAATCTTGATTCAGGTGCATTTGTCTTGGTCCTCTAAAAAACAACAGATAGTAGCGCTTTCAACAGCAGAAACAGAGTATATAGCAGCTGCAAGTTGCGTTGTTTAAGTAGTTTGGCTACGAAGAATACTTAATGAGTTAGAACATCAGCAAGATAGTTCAACGACAATCTATTGTAATAATAAATCAGCTATCGCCTTAATAAAGAATCCAATGTTTCATGGTCATAGGAAATACATCGACATCAAACATCATTATATCCATGGTTTGGTGAAAGATAAAGAGATTGCGGTCGAGTATTGTACATCTGAAGATCAAATCGCAGATATTTTACAAGACTTAAAACAGATATATTTATCAAGTTAAAGAAGATGTTGGGGTTAATTAAATCAAGTTTAAGGGAGAATGATAGAAAATTAAACTTGACTTAATTAATGTTGAAAAGTTAGATTTGAATTAATTAATAATAAAATAGGAGAAGGTGAAACAATAGAAAATAAAGAGGGAAAATGCAATAACGACAATAGTAAAAAGGAGAATGACAACAATAAAGAGGGAAAATGTAAACTGGTAATAATAAAGAATAAAAGGCAAAACGGGAACCTTTCTGCTTATATAAATAGGTGTACACAGAAGAGAGATACAGACAAGTGTGAAAAAAAACAATTGGGAACATGAAGTAAAAAAATTGAATGATATTGATTAGCTTCAATAAGTTAATGCATAACAAGTTTGAGGTGTGAAATTTTATTTAATCAGTATTATAAAATTTGTGTTATTTTTATTAATAAAATTTGGAGTGTTTGTTTGAGTATAAAATTCATTCTCTTGCCAATTACAATGAAATTAGATTGCCAACGTAGTCTTTACACCTGAAGTAGACTATCTTTTTACCTCTCGTGTGAAACTAATTTTTCTTGATTTGAGGTTCGTCATGTAAAACCTGTTCACACATTATAAGTTGTTCAAGAGTTCCTCCTAGATGATGGTTTTCTATGGGAGATTTCAAGTTTCCTTAAAGTTTGATATTTCAAGTAAACTTCTATATCTAAGGCAACTTGATAAGTTTGGGATGTGGTTGCATGAGGTTATCACATGAGCTCTCTTTTGACTTTAACTCTTACTCTTTTGAATTGAGAGACTGCTTGACTATCATGTCTCAGGATTTTGGTTTGGTACCCAGAAGATGGTGGAACTTGTCTTTTCCTTTGAGGGTGGTTCGAATTATTTGAGATCAACTTAGATAATCTTTTTTGGCGAACTGGTAGACAGTCTAGATTAGCTGAAATTTGCTAATGATATTCTCCTTGTGAGGGACTGTGCCCGTGGATGGAGACGTAACCTTTGACATTTGTGAATCTAGACTAGAAATACAAGCTGGACATAACTAGGGTTAACGATGGTGGCTGAAATACTAGTGTTGCTGGAGGGTGTGGCTAGCATGTATAGTTGCACAGAGAGGCCGCTTGGAATGAGCAACGTTGAGTGGAAGTGGCTAACCACCTGTCAGAGTGCGGTTCTGGTGCAGAGAATGATGAACCGACAGAGCAAACAGATGCACGGAGGAATGGCTCGCAGAAGAGCGACGATAGATAGATTTTCAACCTTGTTAGGAGTGACACACAGACGTGCAGATTGGTGTGTGATGCGGTTAAAGGGTACGCCAATGGTGACAACTAGGGTTGCTTGTTTGGGGAAATTGCGAGGTTGAGAGCAACCATGATTTGGCTATGCGCGTCTGAGCAAACTGTGCGACTGAGAGCGACCTAGCTATGGTATGCACGTTTGGGCCAACTAGAGCTGGTGATGAAGGTTGGTCTTTGTGGAGATGGCCGGCTATGATATCGGCTTGTGGTGGAGATGGTCCATTAGTGGTGGCCGGTGGCTAGAGTTGTGGTAGCTGATAATGAAGGCTAGTCCCCTTTAGAGTTTTCTTATTTTGGCAATAAAGACCAAATAAGATTTATAAAAAAGTTTAGGATTTCTTTACTTAGGGTTCTGATACCATGTTAAAAATAATTCATGTGTATTTTGTTGAATATTACAACCATATATATGTAGGTTTTGAGGATGAAAAAGGAAGTAAATAATTAAGTACAATTAATTAAATAGGTAGTGTTTTACACTTATACCCGTTAACCTAATTTATTATTTCTTTAACATAAACATATTCTGATAACAAGATATAGTTATGTAATTATAATATTTATGCTTCCTAAAGTATTAGCTGATTTATGAACTAGTATTTATAGTATAAATTTATTATTTCATATCTAGTTATGCACTTCATTTAAGAACTCTAATTTTGGTTGTATGTTAGTTTCTATAAATAAGGTACTTAGTTTAGTTATTTTGTAGACTATTTATGATTATTGTACAAATATTGAGTAATTGATTTGATCATTGAGATATGAGATTTTCAGTTTTGGTTCTTAATAAACTTTCTTAAAGTTTCCTACTTAAGCTCTCTTTGTCCTACGTTGCCTTTATTGTCATATCACCATGTCAAAGCTCATTGCCCATTATGATTGTTTTGAGAGTTTTTGGTGATTAGTTGGATGCGTTCTTACGGTTATATCCGTTTATTACTTAAGGATATGTATATTTTACAGGTGGTTCTGGGTTCATTTTCTGTGCTATCACATGTTCTTAATAACTTTCATTCGGTTGGTTATTTACCACGTCAAGAATTTGTGAGGTCTGAAATGGTACCAGTGGAACATGAGAATGAGGAAACTTCTGCAGAGGGAACTTCTTTGATTTGCAGTAGAACCCTTCTCTTGATGAATGCCAAATTTAAGTTAAAATCAGTGGATTTAGTCCTCCATAGCCTTGGTGCAAACAGCCAGATGGACAGATTTACCAAACAGTTGGCTGATTTTATCTTGCCTGATTACGGAATTTGGTCTTCTGTTCTCCAAACATGTTTTGAAATAACTTACAAAAAAAATTTTGAAGCTAGCATTGATTTGCGTGAAATTCAGTCCGTAATTTTCAGATATAAGGATCATATTCCCAAGTGTTCTGATCTGTCTATACTGAGAAATCTGTTGCTTGAGTCACATAATTGCTTGTATGAAGCAACTATTTCTAATTGTGTATTTACCGTATGGTTGAGTCCCAGGGATGCATCGGCATCTTCAATAAGTGTAAATGAAACTCATGGTGGTTCTATTTCTATGGGTAAAACATCATACATGTTGGACAATTCACAGACCATAAATGAACACGGAAGGTCAAGGGTTCAGTCTTCTGTTTCTGTTCAAAATCCAGCATTTGATTCAAACAGCCCAGCACTGGTCTCAAGTCATTGGATACTCATAAATGTAGCTTTGAGTGAGGTATTTATGGCAAGATGCTTGATGAAGCGTGATCTGGTTGGAGTACATCAGTTCAAGAAGCTTCTATCATCACTTTCTATTGGGGAAAAGTTCGAAACTATCTCTTGGAACATCCAGGTGAAACCATTTTGATTAGTGATGACTTCTTTCTCTAAATATATGCTTTAGTTTTTTGCAGCTTATTTGAGCCTATCTTGTTAATCTGTACTTATGCAACTTAAAGATGTCTTATATGTAAATCCTGACTGCCCAAATCATCGGTTTTCTTAATGGAGTTACTAATGCTGCTGGGCAGGGTGGCCTTCTTTTCCTTGAACCAAAAGCTTTGGTTATGTTCATTCAGTATTTTTCTTTGTACTTCAGTTGCATTACTAGTCTATTATCAACTCGACAATCATCTCTTTGCCACAATGAGACATCTGAAGTTGATGTAACGATGACTGGACTGGAAAATAGGTTTGCGACAGAATACAACCAAGAGATTCTCATTCAATCTCAACAAATCCATTGGGAAATTTCAGAGACCTTCTCTCTAGACATGTCTCAGTGTGATCTCATTTTTGTTGTTGAAGATGGATCTGGTACATTTGGCCTTTGTTGTTGTTCAATCCTACTTGATCCTATATGTTATCTTCGCATCATATTTAATGATAAATTAATTCATGCAGATGGTATTTGGGAACTCGTTCTTGAAGTTGATATCCATTCCGATCATAAATTGGAAAACAGGCAAAAGAAATTTATATTTGAAATTTCTCGGATATTGATTCTTTCTCAAGTTCTTCAGAAGAACCTGGGAAATGGAAACAGAATTCCTCATTTTTTTTCTCTAGACTCGGAAGAACTATCTTCCCATTTGGCAACCAGTGATTCCACTGAAGCTTCTCCATGAAGAGCTGAAAGTGGTTCAGTTGATTATGCAAGTTGCTCACAAGATCCCATTTCCCAGAAAGAATCTGCTGTGGATGAGTGTGTATTGTCATCAGAGGCGTTCTGCATATGTCATCAGAACTACATATTGAAACATTTAGGTGCTTTTGTATCTGTTGTGAAGTCTAAAAACAATCCTCTGGAGTTAAAACAGGCTTGGGGTGGAAGTGGCTACATTTCAGGTTTTGATGTAACAATATCTCTGTATGAATTGCAGGTGAGAGTTGTACGAGTTTTTCTGGTTTTATTTAATAGTTTTTGACGCCACTATCATAAAGCATACACACATTCTCTTCTTAGTTTTGACTGTTAGAAATGCTTCACTGGGAGTTACCTATTTTGATGCATCAGATGATCATGTCCATGGTTTCACACTTCTCTGGATTGTCCAGTACAGAGATGAATGGTCAGTCAGTAGAAAATCATCGATCCTACGACCAAGAAACTGATGCGAACACCGAGGCAATGGTTCCTGATGGTAATTTAACATCTTGCCATTTTTAATTCCCACTGCTTTCAAACTTTTTTCAATCCGTAGTCAACATCATTATACATGCAGGAGCAATTGTAGCAATTCAAGATGTACACCAACACTTGTATTTTGCGTTCGAAGGCGGGGAAAATATGTACGCTCTAACTGGAACCCTTCACTATTCTCTTGTGGAAGAAAGAGCTCTTTTCCAGGTATGGAATCTGTCAAGAATGATTGGGTGTCATATTTTATTGAATATCACAACTATGTATATATAAGTTTTCTAGAATAGAAGATATAATAAACTATTAATTACATTATTTAAATAGGGTGTATTTTATCCTAATATTTTTTAACTCAATCACATATTCTCTCTAACACTCTCCCTTAAATTGGGGAGTATATTAGTCTCCTGTTCAATTTCTAATTTATCTCCTTACTTACTAGTGTTTCCTCTTTTGGTAATTCAAGTTTACGATTGGGTTAATGGAAGTACTAGTTGAGTTACATGCTAGTTTGCTTGTATCTCTTAATATGTTATGGTTGTATTTCTGTTGTTATTAATTCTACACTATATACTTGATATTTTAAAAAAAAGAAGGGAAAAGATATCCCAGATTTTGAGCGGGCGACTTCAATTTCAAGAAAGTGCCGCAACTTATGTAGGTCATTGATTTGAATTTTCTAACCATGCATTGGTTGAACATCAAATTTTTTTCCATCATCATTTGTTACAATAATGTCATCAACAAATAATAGAAAAGCAGTAACTCCTCCTATCTCAGAGTACTTGACAAACAAATTGTGCTCTCCTTGAGTATGCTTATATCCCAAGTTTGTCATAACCTTTCCAAATCTACCAAATCATGTTCGAGGTGATTGCTTGAACCCATAGAGTGCCTTTTTCAATTTACAAACTTTACGTGGTCTTGCTCCTTTGTCAAATGCTAGTGGGATCTCCATATACATTTCTTTTTCCAGATCTCGATGCAAGAATGTACTCTTCTGATGGCACATAGCCATAATAGGATTTTATTTATTTTTGGAGTATCTTTAGTTTATTATTTAAGAGTCTTATTAGCGTTAGAAATTTATTTTTATTAGTATTATTTTCTATTTGTATGGGATTAATATTTTTAATTCTATTAGATTATTATTTCCTACTTTAATACTAGTTAGAAAAGTTGTTTAGATATTATTATAATAGCTTTATAATTTTACTTATTAATCATTTAACTATCCTTTTGAGAATTTCTCATAATTGATTATGTGATTCAATTAGCCCTTAGGTGTTTTGTATAAGAACGCTAGATTTCATATCTACGTTCTTTTTTCCAATTTCTTAGTAGGCAAATTTTACACTAATTTGTCCTAAATCAATTTAGTATTAGAGCTAAAAGTATTTTATGCCTAGATTCTCAAAACTTTACACCTAAATAGTCCTAAAATCTATTTGGAAAAAAAAATAAAAAAAAACTCTAAAATAACTGTCAGAACTATTCACCAATCACCTGCTAGAGGTGGTCGACACTGCCATTACCACCAGGTCTAGAAAGGCCTGATCGACTACTCTTAAAGCCTCACCACGAAACTCCACCGGGAAATCGCCACATTTCTGATATCATATTAATTTTGAAAGAAAAATATAAACTTTTTTCACACATTTTATGTTGTTACATCTTAAATATTTATAAATGTTAGAATGTTATAAAATATATTACGGAATATTATTATGTAATTATTAATTAATTTCCTAATATTAATAGGATAATTTATGTTTTTATATATAAATATCTCTTCTATGTATCAAGCCCTCAGATTCTCTCATGGGCCTTAAGCTCATACTCTTGTCTTATCTTTCGCTTGTTTTGGTAAGAATCCCGTTTGGAAAAGTGATTAGAGATTTTGATACTTTCTTCTTTGAGACAGTCCAATTTAGGAACCATGATGAAGGCTTGGATTTCGTCTCCTTTTTGGCCTTGAACTTGTGAGAATCTGTCAGAAGCTTTTGACATGACTGTCTGATTTTGAGAAAATAAAAAAAGAGAAATAGAAGAGAAATAAGAAGGAAATTTGAGAAATAATTTTATTATTTTTCCTTGATTAATTATAACATAAATATTGAGTGTTTTATAGGTTATAAGCAATTAAAACAGCTACTATCATGATCAGAATCAATGCACCGGTGGTTGCTGTAAAGTAAATTCAAAATGTTAACTCTAACCCTAACCATATATCTACTTGTAAAAGACTAATTTACCCTTTTTATTATTTCTCTCTTTTTTTACTCTTAATATCCTGATAATACCTTCTCCTTCAGGATCAACCTTGTTCCCAAGATTAAAATATAACATATTATTATTATTATTATATCTTTTTAAAAGCAGGTTTTTTAATTCTTTTTCATTTATATATATTTTAAAGTAGTTATATATATATATTAATTATTATATATGTATATATATATATTTTTTTTTTTGAAGCAATTTTCTACTGTTTCTACTTCAAAATCAAATTTTTTTTATTATATATATATACATAGATATATATTTTTTTAAAGCAGCTTTCTACTACCACCCCGTGAAAATCAAATTTTTACGGATTGGCCCCTCCACGCCACTGACGCAGCCGCTACCGGGCGTTGTAATCGTGCTGCTGCGGTAACGTCTTCTTCTTCCACCTCTTCTTCTTTCGCTTTTCTTTTTAACACTTCTTCTTTTCCAGATCAGAACCCATCTGAAGAACGAGAGACCTGTAGATTCCTATCTTGACCTCGCGCGAATTAAAGCAGAACTTGAGCAGAGCTTCTAGGAGGTAGCTCTTTCCGGTTGGTTGGCCCAGGCGAACGATGGAGTGAACTCTAGGGTGTTTATTCCCGTTCGCTATTACTTGAGAAAGAAAGAGAAGGGGGGCAGGTGAACCAGTTCAGTTTAGAATGTTGGCTAGACCGATTCGAATTGAACAAGTTAGCGAACCTAGTTCGGTAGTTGTTGTTTCGCCTAGTTCAATAGCTTAACCGATTTTAGAATTTATTTTTTTATGTGTACCCTAAATCTTTTCTTTTTCTTCATCACACGGAAGAGGGGTCGGCTGGCCGTCAGGTGCGGCCCCTTGAGTTGTCAACCTCGCATCTTTCTGGAATGCTTCCACCAAGCATGCCAAACTTTCTTCGGTCCAATTGGCGGATCTGCCACGAAGCAGATTCAGGATCATACTGAACTGCCACTGCGATTCTTCCATGAACATGGTGAGTTTCAGGTCGATCTCCTTCACAGGGATTGCTTCCGGATTCTTCGGCTCTGATACCACCTTGTCAGAAGTATTTGACATGGCTGTCTAATCTTAAGAAAGAAGGAGAGCGAAAAGAGAAATGGAAGAGAAACACAGAAGGAAATCTGAGAAATAATTTTGTTCTTTTCCCTTGATTAATTATAATAGAAAGATTGAGTCTTTTATAGGTTATAAGCAATTAAAACAGCTACTGTCATGGCCGGAATCAATGCAGTGGTGACTGTTGTAAAGTAAATTAAAAATATTAACTCTAACCCTAACCCAAATTGTTACTTGTGAAAAACTAATTTATCATTTTTATTATTTCTTTTTTTTTTACCCTTAATATTCTGACAGAATCCTTGGTTGGAAAGACCTCCTTCTTCTGAATTTGTTTAGTCCCTTCTGGGATCACATCACCGTTCTTCCAAACATCCAGGGCAGTCAATTGATCACAATATAAATGATCTTTTGCATGATTCTGGATATAACTTGGGAAAATTCTCTAGTTGTTTCTGGATGGTTCATGAAATTGCCCATAACTTCTAGATCTGACTCTAATTTGTAAGATTCTATAGACCTAGATATAGTTATGAGTGCTTTTCCACTGAAATTAGAGATCAAAGAACCAAAATGATTCTAAATTTTCTTAACTTTTTGACCTATCTTTTGTTGATCAAGTTTGGGCTCATTAAGTTAGAGAATTTAAGAAACTCCAGCGGAAAATTTTTTCTCATAATTTATCCTCAAACCAGGTGGCCTTTATATGGCCTACAACTAGGAATCCAATAACTACTACCTAGGTTCATAATTGCCTCCATGAGAGTAGCAGATCGCAAATAAAATGTCAAACATAAAACTGATGATTTAAACATAAACTAACAAATTCAACATAAACTTTGTGTGTCAATATCCTTACTACTAAAGCACCCATATAATTGCCATATTAACTTAAATAATTGACATGAAATAAAAATTTAACTATTAATCTAGTCATGTTTCCTTTTTTTCCCCTTGAGTGAACCTCCAATAAACCTTGCCAGTATATGGATTTTTTGCTTCTTTAGTATTAACATTTGTAACACATGATCAATCTGTTTCACTGTTTTCAACTCCTGAAAGACACAATAAGTAGGATGAATTTCATTTGTGAGGACAAATGGATAGAAGGTTATTAAGAAAATTGGGTACATGAAGGACTACTGTTAATGTAATGGAGGGAATGCAAATAATAGGATGGTGAGATATTTGAATAGTTCTTTGTCAGAATGTAAATATTTAATTTCCTATTTTAAGATTATTCTGTTTCCTTATTCTAGTGAGAAAATATTCTCCAGCTAAGCTGATTAAAAATTAGCTAAAATTAGGAGATTTGATTATAAGAATTAATTAGGAAAAATTGGGTAGGTGAATTACTATTTAACCTAATGTATTTTGTCTTGTATAGTTGCAGAAAAATGTGCTAATAAGAAAACAAAAACTCCTCTTTTATCTTCTACTTTTTCGATACTCTGTTTTTTTTAATGGTATCAGAGCAGCCATTCTGGAACAGTGATCTCTGATCATGTGGTTGCCTAATTCATGTTTGAACATGACAACTCTTCCTCCTTTGGTGTGACCAATGGTCATGGTTCTGGCTCCCTCAAAAACACTGAACTAGTTTGTGGAAAGTAATCTTCTGCCTGTGAATGATCATAAACTGAATGGCCACAATTTCATTTAACGGTCACAATCAGTTATGATATTTATTTGTGTTGTTTGAAAAGTTATCACCATTCTATAGGCCTGTCTTGTTAGCCTAAACATTATCACAATTTCCACTACCATATCCAAGGTATTATCCAATGAAAAATTGAAGCAAGTTATAAATGTGGAAATAGAAGCATTGGAGAAGAACAAGACTTGGGAGCTAGTGAAATTACTGGTAGGAAAAAAGCAGTCGGCTGTAAATGAGTAAATACAGTAAAGTATTAAGTAGATAGATCGATAGAAAGATACAATGCAAAGATGGCAGCAAAATGATATACTCATACTTATGGAATTGACTACATGGGGACATTTACTCTTATTGCAAAGATGAATACGATAAGAATCCTATTATCATTACTTGCTAACTTTGGCAATTGCAGTAATTTAATATGAAAATTTCATTTCTACATGGAAAACCAGATGAAAAGATATATACGGATATCCCACCAAATTACAAAGGGAACTTGGATGATCATTCTATGTGTAAACTTAAAGAAGTCCTTGTATGTATTTAAGCAATCATCATGGGTATGGTATGAAAGATTTGCAAGAGTTATGATACCCATGGGATACCAGCAGTGCCAAGTAGATCATACATTGTTCATCAAACACTCATCTTCAAGGAACGTCATGGTCCTTTTGTTTTATGTGGAAAACATAATAGTAATAGGAGATGATGATAGCAGAGAAGCACCCAAAGAATTTGAGATTAAAACATTAGAAGGGTGAAATACTTTCTTGGTATCAAGGTAACTCACTCTGCACAAGACATCTTAGTCTCTTAACAGAAGTATGTGACTAATCTACTTAAAATAACATGCGAGACAACATGTAAACCAGTAAATACCCCAAGTGGCCAAAACCTCAAGTTGGGAAAGGCAGAAGAAGATGCAGAGGCAGAGAAAAAAATGTATCAAGGCTTTGTAGGAAGACTTATTTATTTGTCTCGCATGACATAAGTTTTGCAGTAATTTTGATCAATTGGTTTATACAACCTGTAGGAAATATAATAATTAGAATAATAAATTAGGATTAAAAATGATTATTTACAACTGTTATGTGCTGTAAATGGAGAAACCATTTACAGCTGTTATGTGCTGTAAATGGAGGGAATCACCAATACAACAAATTTGTCCTTAAAAACAAAATTTTGTTAGATTTCTCTCCAGAATTTGTTAGGTTGTTGGGGTAGTAGACTTGTATATATATATGTGAAAATCATTCATCAAAATAAGAAGAATATTTTCTCTCAATTTTCTTCATGGTATCAGAGCCATATCTGATCTAAAAAGAAATTGATATCAAACCCTACTGAGCTGTAATCAAAAATGGCCTCGGGTGAGTTTCCATCCTCTCCACCAGAAGTTTCCTCTGGTTCTTATCATCACACAGCAACAACCAGAGCTGTGAGTGAACTACCATCATCCTGTATCACAGAACATTAACTCGATGGCAGCAATTTCCTTCAATGGTCGTCGTCTGTCCGTCTCTTCATCCGCAGAAGGGGGCGTTATGGGCACCTCACTGGCGAGCTCATGCCTCCTCCAGCCTCCGATGCAAATTCACAAACCTGGGAGATCGAAGACAGTATGGTCATGTCCTGGCTCATTACCTCAATGACTCTTGAAATCGGAGAGAATTTTCTTCTCTACAAAACTGCTCATGAAATCTGGAAGGCAGCACAGGAACTCTACTCCAGCAAGCAAAATACCTCTGCAATATTCGAAATCGAGTCAACTCTTCATAACCTTCGACAAGGAGAACTCAGTGTCACCCAGTATTACAGTATCCTTAGTCGAAATTGGCAGCAGATGGACGCATTCAAAGAGCGTCACTGGAACTGCCCCGAGGACGCGAAAAACTTCAAAGTGTTTGTGGAAAAAAAGCGAGTCTTCAAATTCCTGCTAGGGCTAAACAAAAATCTTGACGCGATTCGGATATGTGATCTAAGCACCAAACCCTTACCGAGTCTTCGAGAAGTTTTTTCTGAGGTTCGACGCGAGGAAAGTCGTCGGAAGATCATGATGGGAGAGAATGACCAACCTCACCAGATTGAAAATTCTTCAGCTCTCATAACCCGAGCGATTGACAGTCGAACGAAGAAGACAAGGTCCTGGTGCGACCATTGTCGGAAGCTAGGGCACACTCGGGAATGTTGCTGGAAGCTTCACGGCAAGCCAAGTGACTGGAAACCACCTTCAGGTGAGTGAAAAATGTCGAAAGCAAAGACCTCCAGCAAAGCTTCGAAGAAATCACGTGACGGCTGAGGAAGTAATTTTTGATGAGATGGAAAAAGACCCATTTACTCCTGAACAGTTGGAAGCCCTCCAACAAATTTTGTCCAAGAAATCTCACCCGGTCAGTGCCTCTGTGGCACATAAAGGTAATATTCATGGTTTATCTGCTCTTTCAGAAAAAGGACAGGTGTGGGTGGTAGATTCTGGAGCATCTGATCATATGAGTGGCGATTTCTCAATGTTCCAAAATTACAGAAGATGTGAAGAAAATATTTCAATCAGAATTGCAGATAGTTCTCTCTCAAAAGTGGCAGGAATGGACTCTGTAAATTTTTCTCCAAATTTGACTCTCTGTTCAGTTCTCTATGTTCCGAATTTGGATTGTAATTTATTGTCTGTCAGCAAGCTATGTGAAAATTTGAAATGTGCTGCAAAATTTGTTTCTAATATGTGTAATTTTCAGGATTTGGACTCGGGGAGGACGATTGGCAATGCTAGGATGAGTTCGGGATTATATTTGCTTTAAGTCAACACTTCTAAAAGACAAGCTAACAATGCAATATGTGAAAACTCTGTTCTTACTTCTAATATACCATTAGGGTTCGAATTAACTGACAACTCTTAAAAAGTGTATAAATTGAAGAAATCACTTTATGGCCTAAAACAATCTCCAAGAGCATGGTTTGACAGATTCACAAGAGCTATAAAACATAAAGAATATGAACAATGTCAATCCGACCATACATTGTTCGTCAAATATTGCATATCAGGTAAAAAGGCTATTTTGATTGTATATGTTGATATCATTCTTACAAGAGATCACCTTGAGGAGATTCAGAAACTTAAAGAATTTCTGTCCAAAGAATTTGAAATAGAAGATCTTGGAGCACTAAAGTACTTATTCAGTATGGAAGTAGCTAGATCAAAAAAGGGGATCTCAGTTTCTCAACGAGAGTACATTCTGAATCTTCTAAAAGAGACTGGGATGCTAGGAAGCAAGTCTGTTGATACCCTTATGGACTCAATCATCAAATTTGGATCCATAATCAATAATAAAATGGTTGACAAAGGGAGATGCCAAAGACTTGTTGGGAAACTTATTTACTTGGCTCACACAAGACCAGACATCAGTTTTGCAGTAAGTACAGTAAGTTAATTCATGCATCAGCCAACAGAATATCACATGAGTGCTGTGTATCGGATTCTGAGGTATCTCAAGAAAACTCTAGGATAAAGTTTATTCTTTCAAAAAACAGACAGAAGGGGTGTTGAAATTTACACGGATGCGGATTGGGCAGGTTCTACAAACGACAGGAGATCTACATCAGGATATTGTACCTATGTTTGGGGTAACTTGATTACCTGAAGAAACAAGAAACAGTCTGTTGTGTCTCGCAGCAGTGCAGAATTTGAATTTAGAGCGCTTGCTCATGGTATTTGTGAAGGTGTATGGTTGAAGAGAATACTTGAAGGATTAAAAGTTCTCAACAATATGCCTATGAAAGTATGGTGCGACAACTAATCAACAATTAGTATGGCCAAAAATCTAGTACATCACAATAAAACTAAACATGTAGAGATTGATCGTTATTTCATTAGAGAAAAATTGGAAGATGGGACTATAACTCTGATGCATATTTCAACCAATCAACAGATCGCAGATATTCTAACTAAAACTTTTCCTAAGAGAACTTTTGATGACATAATATCCAATGTAGGTTTACTCAACATATACGTAAACTAGATTGAGGGGAAGTGTAGAAAATATAATAATTAGAAGAATAAATTAGGATTAAAAATGGTTATTTACAGCTGTTATGTGCTGTAAATGGAGGAAATCACCAACAAATTTGTCCTTAAAAACAGAATTTTGTTAGGTTTCTCTCCAGAATTTGTTAGGTTGTTAAGGTAATAAACTTGTATATATATATGTAGAAATCATTCAACAAAATAAGAAGAATATTTTCTCTCAATTTTCTTCACAACCAACTGCAGCCTCTTCTGCCATCAGCTGTGTGACCCGCCTCTGCCAGTCCTGTAGTTGTTCAGTCTAGCTGCACATGTCGCCTACTGTGCATTCGCCTCCAGCCCGGTCCAGGTCACATAGCCACTACTTCTCTAACCGCCAGCCACCTTAGATTGGCTATCTCCACCACAAGAATCTCACAGCTAGAACTAGCAAGAAGGAATCACTCAGCCGCTAGTTGCCAGAACTGCATGCCTGCACTTGCACAGGTCTGGTCCGCCCAGCTCCGCCACAGTCGTGCCCCCAGCCTTCTTGGCTACATTCCGCCAGTCACACGCAGACTGAGCCGTAACTCATTCTATTAAGCACATTTTTTCCAAAATTTTGTCCTGCTCAATCTCACCACGTAATTTTGTCCAGGGCACATAGTCGCTTTATCTACCAGTAATATCATTATGATAATCTTTCATTTGGCCTTAATTGCCTTCAACTCTTAAAATATATCAGAGATTACATCCTAAAATACAAGAACAAAGTCTTACATGGAAAATACCATCCAAAACAATAGCGAATTTCAAGCAATCCAGACTGATTATCACTTTATTGGGAAGAACTACTATAGTTGGTTGTAATTAATTTATATCACTCTCAAGGGAATAGGAAAGCTCAATCATCTTTTAGACACTGAACCAAAATCAGAGGATCTTGTTTTTGACGCGTGAAATGAGGAAGATTCAATGATCATGGTCTGACTTCAGAACTCTATGTCTTTAGAGGTAAGTAAAACAATTATGTTCATGTCTACAGTGGAAGAAGTATGAGACACAATAAGGGAAACATATTCTAAAGTTAAAGATGCAACCGAGATTTATGACTTGATGTCAAGACATGATCCACAAAATAAGAAAATATGTTAGTCACTGAATATTGCAATAAGTTAGGTTGGTGACAAGAATTGAATCAGTAGTGGAGCCTTATGATGGACTGTAGTAAGGATGCAGCCTACCTCAAAAATTTGATAAAGATCAGACCTATCATTTTTTGGCAAGAATCAACCAGGAATTTGATTAAGTAAGGTTCCAAATCTTATTTAAAGATGAAATGTGATGACTAAATGAGGTACTTGTTATTTTATCAGCAGAAGAGATTAGGAGAGCAATCATGTTAAAATCCTAGTCCATTGATAGCTCAGTGCTAATCTCCAAAAATCTCAAGCAATACCTGTAGACAAAAGAACTAAGCCAAATAGGAAATTTCAGATCTAGTGCCAACAACAGGGATAATCTTTGGTGTAACTTTTGCAAGTAGCCAAAACACACCAGAGATAAATGTTTGAAACTCCTGACAAGCATAGTAGTTAGGTAAGTTAAAATACTTTTTGGGAATTGAAATTGTCATTCAAAAATAGAGATATTCATCTCCGAGCAGAAATACATTAATGACCTGTTAAAAATATGAGCAAATTAATATGTAAAACAACTAGAACTCCTACTGATTCCAATTATAAATTGGAATTGGCAGAAGAGGATACACTCATAGATAAGAAAATATATCAAAAATTAATTGAGAGACCAAAATACTTTTCTCACACAAGACCTGCCATTGCCTATATAATAAATGTTATAATTCATTTCTTGCACAACCCTAAAGAAATATACTTACATGTAAGAATTGAAAGTCTTGAGTAATTCAACATTTCAGACTATCACTGACAAGTTGTGGATGGAAAATATCTACTCTCTAGTTTGAGAGGGAATATTAAAGAGAGTATGTAATTAGGTTAAAGGGTATTAAACTAAAATACATCCTATATAATTAATTTAATTAATGGTTTTTTTTTTCTATTTTAGAAAGCATATATATATTGGGTAATAATATTTAATAAAGTACACTTTATTTCAAAGAAAAAATATTTAATAAAGTACACTTTCAACTACTCTTCACATAATAACTAATTACAGCCTATTTTATAGCCTGTAACAGAATCTATACATTACTTCCAAAAAATCTCTCAACAAATTTGCCAATAAATCTTCTGTTATTAATTCCCAAATCTGCTGGAAATTTATTCTCAAATATCTCAGCTCTAAACAGGCAGGACCTGGTTACAAAAACATTAGCAAAGGAGAAATTTCGAGGTCAGAATCTTTATTGGGGTGAGAGATTGTTGGAAGATAATGTGAGTCTTAATTTTGGGATATGGTCCTCATTTTAAGTAGTAGAGATGTTTCCAGTATCAAGTAGTTGCTATAGTAATGGAATTTTATTTTATGCATCTGAATAAGATATGGAAACATGTTACACCATCTCAATTAGTTTGTTTATTTGACCAGCTTTATGTTTCACTTTGAGGTGTACTCTTGAGAAGTTATCACTACTCACAGAAGTTCTATGTAATCAAGTTTTATCTAATGTTTTATTCAACATTTTTTGCTATAATTGTTCTTTCATTTTTTATTCAACATTTTTCTCCTTAATTGTTTCTAACATAAAAGAGTTTAAAATAGGAACTACCGATACTAGGATACAGTCTGTAAACTATGCTGTAAAGTACAGATTTAATCTAGGATTACACCTAAAGTAGGAATATCGATGGTAGAACACAGTTTCTAATATCTTGGTGGTCAACCTGTTGGATATTGTGGAATGCTACAACATTGGCTCAGGAAGCCTGTAGATATGGTATGATTGTTTGCTACCATCTTTTAATGGTTGAGGACAAGCATCTTAAAAATTAGGGATCTAATGTTAGAGTCAATTATGTAAAAAAATGCACAAGAGAGGAGCAGTAAGCAGAACATCATGGTTAATGGCTAATCCTGTGTTATTTCTGGCTTAGGTTTCTGCTTTAAAAGTTATTTAGGAATCTTGGCTACAAATTGGAAAAAGACCAAATAGGAAGTTATTTAGGCTTTAATAGTATCGTCATCCTCCAAATTAGAGAACTAGTTGCCATGGTCTACTCTATATATGTAAGCTATTTTATTGATAAAGGGCAGCTAAGGATTTCTGAAGAAAAAAGTCTTTTTAGAGTACCTTATTAGAGATTCTAAGGTTATCTCCATTGTGCCATAAACCCTAACTCAACATAAATCACAAATGGAGGAAACCTGTGAAACAAGCAGCTCTGCTTGCTTCAGTATTTCAGCCTTGTCAACCCATAATCCAATCCCAAGCTTGGAGGATTTCACAGCAAAGATTTCTCATCCACATCATTATTTTCTTAACAAGTGTGATTTCACAATGAAGATTTCAATATTATTTTCTACTGGCTTTTCAACTCTTCGAAGTATTCTCTATATATACATAGATGAAATTCTTCATGTTTCATTGTTTTTCTTGAAAGTCTGAAACTTATGGATCCTTCCCTTGCAGGTAACTTCCTATTCTCTTTCAGACCTTTAATTCCAGAAGAATGGATAAACTCTGAGAGTCCCCTTTCAGTGGAATGGTCAAATGAACTTAAAGGTGGAAAGGCAGTTCGTCTATCTGGAATCTTTGATAAATTAAGCTATGGAGTGCAAAAGGTTTTATCTATGGAGTCTACAAAATGTTCCTTTAGCACTGCATATTGTGCCCTCAAAGCTGGAGATGCATGCGTGGGCAACATGCATTTTCTTGTCTAAACCATAAGAAGAGATGTGTCTATTATTCAACCTGACAAGTGCATTGTTGGGTATGATAATCGAAATTCACCAATAGCTTTACAGGAGCAAAAGGAAATTTTTCTTCTGCCAACTGTGCGGGTATCCAACTTTTTGCACTCAGAGATACATGTACTTCTAACTGAGACAGGTGAGAGCAAAAAGTGTAGTGAAATAATAATATCTCTCTACCTTCGATTAACTTTAGCTTTTTGCAGATCAATTCACCTCTCTGGGCTGTGACAACATTGGCAAGCAGGCTACAATACCATGTGGATCAACCGCTAACTTTTATATTAATCTTACCCTGATATACTTTACTGTCAATTTAACTTTATTTAGTTCGAGCTGCAAACCAGTGAACAGTGTTGAATGGGTAAAGAAGTTACTTAAACAGAAGAGCAATATTAAATGTTTGGATGTCGATCTGGACTTTGGTGGTGGAAAGTACCATGCTTCCTTAAGATTGTCTCGTGGGCTTAAAGGCACATTAGAGGTTCTTATTCTATGATCACATAGATTACATGCCTGAAATATGTTTATCAGTTTATTGTAAATATGCAATGTTGTTTAAATATATACTATATCTTTTATGTGATTCATTTTTCTGATCTAAATTTCCCACCTCACAACTACAAATTATACCTCAACTAATTGATTTTTGAAGATGAAATGCCCCTTCAAAGTTAAAAGTCTTTGTTTTGACATGGTACTTGATCAGATTAGCACAAATTGTCATTTACAAACTCATAACCAAACAAGCTATATCTGTCACTGTGTAGTTGTTGAAGTTTTGAGTGTAAAATTCATATGCTTATGTAATGCGGTGTTGTATAGCAGTAATGGAATAGCTCTTGGTTCTCTTGGGGAAGTTGTGATTTTGTCTGCATGCCTTACATCCTTTCAACATAGATGATGTAGAACGAGTAGCAACTAAACTAACTTGTCCTCATATAACTTAGAAATAGATAAAATTTATGTAAGAAACAAAAGAATAAAGATGGTTGTGGGAAATTAGGGATCAAGATGTGAAATATAAGGAGCAAGAAATTGGACGAGATAGGTTAGACAACACAAAAATTAGAAGAATAGATGCTGACTGAGATAACAAGGAATAAAATCCTAATAAAGAATTCTTAATCAATTATAATCCGAAGGTCAACATGGAAAGATATTAGAAACTTGTAGGGCGACTCATTTATCTCTCTTATACAAAAACTTGCATAGGATTTGTAGTTAGTATGGTAAGCAGGTTCATGAAGAGTCCATTTGAGAGCCACTTAGCTCCATTCTATGGGATACTTCGGTAATTGAAAGGAAGTCTTGGCAAGCGGTTATTCTTTCAGAAAAGCACCACTTGAAGTACAGAAGTTTTCACTAATGCAGGCTGGGTAGGTCTGTAATAGATCGTCGATCAACAACTGGTTATTATACCAATGTCTGGGGCTTGTTGACTATATAGTAAAGCGAGGAATATACAGTTGTATCAAGAAGTAGTGCTGAGGCTAAATTGAAAGTAATGTCCCACGGAATTTGTGGATGTCTGTGGGCCATAAAGAATATTGGAAGAGTTAAAGATCTCTAAGGAAAGTCAGTGTTTCTACTTTGCAATACAAGATTGCGCTAAGTACTGCGAAAACTTAGTACATCATGATTGACAAAGCACGTGAAATGTAGATATTTCATGAGAGAGAGGCATTATCAGTCTCGTCTATACTCCCATAAATCATCAAACAACCGACATGCTAACCAAGGTATTACCAAGGATTCGATTCGAGAGGGAATGTTGAAGTATTTGAATAGTTCATTGTCAGAATGTAAATATTTAAGTTTATGTTAGGATTATTTAGTTTCCTTATTCTACGGTGAATATATTCTCCAGCCTTGTGAATATTTGGTTTTCTATTTTAGAATTATTGTGTTTCTTTATTTCACGGAGAAAATATTCTCCAACTAACTTGATTTTAAAATCGCTAAAATTAGGAGATTTACTTCGAAGAATTAATTAGGAAAGTTTGGTAGATGAATTACTATTTAGTCTAATATATTCTACCATGTATAGAGGCAGAAAAATGTTCAAATAAGTGTAGAATCCTTATTTAAGGTAGTAATTTAGAGATTATGGTAATGTATGATATATCGAGTGTTATTATCCCAAATGTTTTTGGATATTTTCTTTTATTTTAAGTGGAGGATTTTTCTCAAAGTTGATCAACTTGAGGCCTGATTTGTAGCTAGATTTTAAATATGTACTTTGCACATTCTTAATTCAATAACAATAAGAAGAAAACCTAGAATTTTCTCTCGATTTCTTCAACTTTTCTTCTCAGTTTTCTTCATGGTATCAAAGCAACTATCTCTCGAAACCTAATTTGATCCCATTACCAAATTTGGTATTACTTACGAAAGAAATCACTATTCCTGAAAAGAACAATCCCAAATTCAAGCAATGATAGACTAAAAACCATATAGTAATGTCTTGGCTTATTAACGCAATGAACAATGAATAGGAGAGAGCTTTGGGATGTTGCAAGCGAGACCTATTCAAGTATTGAAACACTTCAGAATTGTTTTAGATTGAGTCTATCTTGCATGACCTAGGTTAAGAAAATGTCTTGGTTACCTAATGCTTCCTTAGTTGCCACTAGCAACAACTTGATATGTTCGAAATCCATTCATGGAAGTGTCTGGAGGCAGAACATGGGATCAACACATGCAATCAAAAGCTCCTCATTTAAGTTTTGCATGCAGAAACTTAATTTCATAAATAAACTTTTCTTACTTAACCTATTATCAACTTATGAAGGTGAATTAAGGTAATAGAGAATTAAGAAAATAAAATTTAAAAGACACCATGAGATTACCTCGACAAGTAGATTCAATTCCTAACTCAATAAGGTGGTCAAAGAACCTCTTCAAAAGCACTCACAATTAGCAAAGTTAAAAACAAATAATACTTGAATTCTATTGATTTGAAAGTTGTGAATAACAACCAAACGGTAAGGTATTTACTTTCACCTATCAAATTTTACTTGAATTAGAAAAACAAATTCCTAGTGAAATTCTTAATGCAACTGTTGACTGTGATAGTTCATTATTTAATTATTCTAGTTTATTATTTAATTATTTAGTATTATAAAATTAGGATTTTATGAGAATAATTGTCTCATATTATTAAAATTTTAGTAAAATAAGTATTTTCTTATTAGTAAATTATGAATTTTATAAATAGTTTAAGTGTAACAAGCTAAAAGATGAGAAATAAAATTATTTTTTTTTTCAAAAATTTACATAGTATCAGCGCCAAATAAAGCTATTTTATGATTCTAATTTCAAGACTTTTTTCAAATCCTAAAATAGCACAATATGCTCAATTAGCACCCATTTATCCAGATCTACTCTTATCACCACCCCAGATAGATTTGAGCTGAGTCGAGTTGCTGCCGAGCCGAGCTTCTGCCAGACATATCTGAGTCGAGCCGTTGTCAAGCCGAGCCGAGTCAAGCCTTTTTGAGCCGAGTTGAGCTGTTTTGAGTTGAGCTGAGCTGTTTTGAGACAATGTCGACCTGTTTCTGAGCCAATCTCGAGCCGTTTTTTAGTTGAGCCCAAGTCGAACTGTTGCCTAACAGATCTAGTTCCAGCTTGCAACATGATCTGCAAGTTGGGAATATGTAATATCGCTGCACCAACTTGAGGGGGGTATTGACTATGATAGTTTATTATTTAATTATTTTTATTTATTATTTAATTATTTAGTAGATTAGAGAGACTCTACGAGATCTCAAATGGAAGGAAGTTATGATTGAAGAGATGAAAGGTTTAGTAAAAAATAATACCTAGGAATTTGTTTCACCTCTACTAGGAAAAAATACGATTGTCTACAAATGGGTGTTTACTGTAAAACACAAAGTAAACGAGTTGATTGAAAGGTATAAAGTTATATTGGTGGCTAAAGGGTTTACTCAGACATATAGAGTTGACTATCAAGAAACATTTGCAGCTATCATGAAGATGAATATAATCAAGATATTGCTATCTTGTGCAGTCAACTCTAATTGGGACTTACAACAATTGGATGTAAAAAATGTCTTTCTCCATGGAGACTTAGAAGAAGAGGTATACATAGAGATTTTCTCTTAGATTTGAAGATGAAAAAACACAAGAAAAGATTTGCAAATTAAAAAATGTCTTATATAGGTTGAAGTAGTCTCCGAAAGCATAGTTTGAAAGGTTTAGAAGAGATATAATATCTTTTGAATATCAACAAAGTAATGTTGATCATACGCTGTTCATCAAACATTATGAAAATAAGATCACTTTTCTCATTATTTACGTATATGATATTGTTGTGACTGGAGATGATATAAGGGAGAAGTCTCGACTAAAAAAATTTTGTAGAACTTTGGGGGGAAAATATTTACTTTATTTCCTTGATGTATTTAGTATAACAGACAACTCATATATATATATACAAAATTCCCAAGTACTAATAGAGAAATTACCCTTATAGTAGGGATACTAAATAATTACAACATTATAGGAGAAACTAATGGGAAGAAGTATATAGGAAAAATATCACAATTATTTAGGAAAGAAAATATTCATATCAACACTCTCCCTCAAGTTAGTGGAAAGATATCACACATGTCCAATTTGCATATTAAGTTCTGAAGAATTTATTATAAAGCCCTTTAGTGAAGATATCTGCCACCTGATTGCTTAGAGGACACATGATATAAGCATAAGGAGCCATCAACCACTTTCTCTTTTATGAAATGACGATCAATCTCGATATATTTCGTCCGATCATGTTGAACCGGATTTTGAGCAATACTAATGGTTGCTTTATTGTCACAAAACAATAATAAGTTTCCTTCTTTAAACAGTTTTAATTCATTCATTAGTTTTTTCAACCATAATAATTCATATACCCCTTGAGTCATTGCTATATATTATGCTTCGCACTAGAACGGGCAACTACACTCTGCTTCTTACTTTTCCATGTAATCAAGTCGTCTCCAACGAGTGTGAAATAATCGTTAGTTGACTTTTTATCTTTTGAAAATCCAACCCAATCAGTATCTGTAAATGCTTCTATGTTAAGGTGGTCATTTCTGGAGAAGAGTAAACATTTTCTTGGTGCAGATTTCAAATATCGTAATATTCGAAAGACGGCATGTAAATGAGTCTCACAAGGGTCATGCATATATTGACTCACCAGGCTAACTGAATATGTTATATCTGATCTAGTATGTGAGAGATAAATAAATCTTTCAACTAATCTGTGATATCTTTCTATGTCAACTGATGTACCACTATCAACTTGTAGTTTGTGATTACTTTCAGTAGGAGATTCTGCTGGCTTGCAACCCATCGTTTCAGTTTTTTCTAGCAAATTTAGGATATATTTTTTTTAGAAATGAAAATTCCTTTATTAGACTTGTCAACCTCAATTCCTAGAACGTACTGCAATTTTTTTAAATTCTTGATTTCAAATTCTCGAGTAAGAAGTTCCTTTAGTCTAGTCATATCATCTGTGTCATCTCCAGTCACCACGATATCATGTACATAAATAATGAGAAGAGTGATCTTACCCTCACAATGCTTGGTGAATAGGGTATGATCAGCATTGCTTTGCTGATATCCGAAGGAAATCATAACTACTCTAAACCTTTCAAATCATGCTCTTGGAGACTACTTTAATCCATGTAATACCTTCTTTAATTTGCAAATCTTTCCATGTGTTCATTCATCTTCAAATCCAGGTGGAATGTGCATGTACACCTCTTCCTCTAAATTCCCATGAAGGAATGCATTTTTCACTTCAAACTGGTGCAAGTCTCAATCAAGATTAGTAGACAGGATAATAATATTATGATTGTATTCATTTTTGCGACAGGTGCAAAG
>NW_019014677.1:1216329-1235790 GCF_000150535.2 Carica papaya | reverse complement strand
CCTTTGGGAGAACAATATACGAATTTGTATCTTGTAAAACTTCCAGAGACTTCTGAAATCAAGTACCCGCAAAGGCATTCTATTAATAAGGTAACTGCTGAGAGAAATGCATCTGCTCAATAACTCTTAGGTAGATTCATGGCGAAGATCAGTGACCTAACTACCTACAGTATGTGTTTATTTTTCTTTCAGCAACCTCATTCTGTTCACTGGTGTAGACACAATTTGTCTGGTGAATTATCCCATTAGACTCCAAATAAGTACGGAACCCACTATCCATATATTTTTGTACTATTATCAGTTCTCATGACCTTAACTTTGGCATTAAATTGTGTACATATCATTTTATGAAATAATTGAAAACATGAAAACACATTATTTTTTGCTTCCAACAGGTAAATCTATGTTAATCGAGTACAACAGTCAATAAAAAAAATAAAGCATTGATGACCAAATAGAGAGGTATTCTGAGTCGGTCTCCACACATCAGAGTGAATAGTCATAAAAAGAATAGAACTTCTGCTATTACTCAAATGATAAGAACTTCTTTTATGTTTAGCAAATTCACATGCATCACAACATAAAGCATCCAAAGAAATTTTCCTAAATAAAGTAGGATAAAGTTTTTCTAAAGCCAAAAAGAAAGGGTGGGCCAATCGCAGGTGCCATTGTAGTATTTCAAGATTGTCTTCCTTATTCTCAATAGTAGCTTGATTCGCAATTAGATTCTGACTTCTTTTCAAGACATATAAGTTATCCTACAATCTACCAGTGTCAATCATCTTCCCCGTTCGAAGATCCTGAAAGATACAATAATCAAGAAAAAATTTAATTTTACAGTTTACATCTCAAGTATGGCACTAATAGATAAAAGACTATTAGAAAAATTAGCCACATGTAAAACTGAAGATAGTGTAATAGTTAAGCTACAATTAATGGAATTTGTTCCAAACACAGGAGTGTATGACCCATCTGCTATACGAACATTCTCTCCTTTAGCATAAGAAAAATAAGTTAGAAATTCAGTGGAAGAGCTTGTCATGTGTCTGTTACCTCTAAAATCTATTATCTAAACATCAGGAGTGGAAATAAGAGAGAGAGAAAGAATATATGATTTTACCATATTTGATGCACCTATAGTCGTTGAAGAGTTGAGTTGAAACAGAATATGCTTCAAGCTTTGAATATCTTCAGTTGAAAAAGTTCCAACTGTTGGTGTGTCAGCTGTTTCACTTGCCTTAACCAAGTTTGTTTGAGCTCTCATAGGTCTATCTTTCCTTCCCCTACGACTGTTGGTGGGTCGTCCATGCAATTTCCAACAAGTCTCCTTAGTATGTCTCAGTTTGCCATAATAATCACAATTCTGTTGGTTTTTGGAGTGATCAGACTGAGCAATTAACCTGGTTTTTTCAACTGGTGTCATATGGAGTATGACAATTCTCCTACTCTTTTCTTGTTGAATATAAGAATAAGTTTATTCTAATGAGCAAATGAGATCCTTACCAAGTACCTGAACCGGTATCTGATCATATTCGACATTTAGACCAGCCAAGAAATCATAAATCTGCTCATTTTCTATTATTTTCTGAAATTTGACAGCATCCCTGGGACAATCTGCCTGAAAATCTTGATGGTAATCGAATTCCTACCATAGTCCACTAAGTTCAGAAAAATACTGAGAGATAGTCAACTCTCCTTATTTTGTGCTGTGGATCTTATTTCGGAATTCATAAATTTGAGCATTATTACCCATTTGTGAATGTGTAAGAGATGTTGCATTCCATATTTTTGCTGCAATATCGAGTAACATGTATGTTTGGGTAATGTGAGGTTGCATGGAATTGATGAATCAAGATATTACCAAGGAGTTCTCGAAGTCCCATCTATGATATTCCAAACTACTGACATCTGATTTCTTCTCATCACTGGTAATATAACTTTGCAATTTTCTGGCTTTGATAAATAGTAAATAAGATCTTGAACAAGTAAGGTAATTAGTTTCATCAAGCTTTATAGGACTTATTTGCAATTATGGGTTGTCAAAATTAGGGACAATTAGTTTCTTTGCTTCTGTCATGTTTAAGTACTAGAAACACGAGAATAATACTGAATATCGAATATCACAGAGAGAGAACAAACCTCCTAAACACCACCAAAGCCTAAAATTGCTGCAAGACTAGAGAAGATTACTGGAAACAAGTACTGAAGTGGCTGCTGGGACGGAGTAGCAGATGGCAACAAGAAATCCAGAGAGAAACAGAGGCTGAATTAGAAGCTTGAAGCTGGAAGAACAAAGGTGTCATTGCTGGAAACTCAGGGCAAAGCAGTAGTCATGCGTGAACCAAAAAGTTCAGGATGTGCGTGATGGAACCGGACACCGTGCGCGAAAGATTTGGAGGAGCAACGTGAACCAGAGTGCCGGGTTTGTGCGACTAAGCCAAGAAATCGTGTCGGGTGTGCGCGACAGAACCAAAGATGTTGGATGTGTGCGACGGAACAAAAAAACGCGCCGGGTGTGTGCAACGGAACCAGACACCATGCACAAAGAGACCAGAGGGGCAGCGCGAACCAGAGGAGCCGGGTGTGTGCAATCGGACCAGAGGGTCGAGTCGGGTTGCGTGAACCAGAGCGGGGAGCAGCGGAAGCCAAAGGCTGTGCGCGAGGACACAACACGAACAACCTGGTGCGATTAGAGCAGATTTGAAAAAACCCTAAAATTTGAAAATTCCTAAAATACCCTTATTTTGGTATGATATCAGGTAGAATTTTGGGGGGAAAATATTTTACTTTATTTCCTTGATGTGTTTTGTATAACAGACAACTCCTATATATATACAAAATTTTCAAGTACTAATAGAGAAATTACCCTTATAATAGGAATACTAAATAATTACAATATTGTAAAAGAAATTAATAGTAAGAACCATATAGAAAAAATATCATAATTATTTAGAAAACAAAATATTCATGTTAACAAACTTCTTACTCAAGAGTTTGAAATAAAAAATTTAGAAAAACTACAGTACTTTTTGAGAATTGAAGTTGTCAGATCTAATAAAGCAATATTCATTTCTCAAAGAAAATATATGCAAAACTTATTCGAAAAGATTGGTATGATGGATTGCAAGTCGGCAAAATTTCCTATTGAAAGCAATCACTAACTACAAGCGGGAATTGGTACATCAGTAAATTTGGGGAGATATCAGAAATCGGTTAAAAGATTCGTTTGTCTCGGATCTGATATAACAATGCAGTTAGTCTGGTGAGTCATTACATGCATGATCATCACGAGTCTCATTTACATGTCATTTTTCGCATAATGTGATATTTAAAATTTGCAACAGGAAATGGTCTGCTCTTCTCCAAAAATAGTCGCTGGAAGATAGAAGTATTTACAGATACTGATTGGTTTGGACCTTCATATGATAGGAGATCAACTATTTATTACACACTCGTAGAAGGCAATCTGGTTACTTAGAAAAGTAAGAAGTAAAATGTAATTACTTGTTCCAGTGTTGAAGTAGAACATAGAGCAATGATCCAAAAAGCATGTGAATTATTATGGTTGCAAAAGTTAATGAAAGAATTAAAACTATTCAAAAAAAAGACATTATCCTTGTTTTGCGACAGTAGAGCAGCTATAAACGTATAATCAATTTAACATAATCAGACAAAACACATTGACATTGATTGATATTTCATAAAAGAGAAAGTGGTTGATGACTCTTTATGTTTATATCATGTACTTTTTAGTGAACAGGTGGCAAATGTCTTCACTAATGGATTTTACAACAAATCTTTTCATAATTTAGTTTGCAAGTTAGACATGTGTGATATATTTACACCAACTTAAAGGAGAGTGTTGACTAGAATATTCTGTTGCTCCATTAATTGAGATATTTTTCATTTATAATCTTTCCCGTGATCTTTCCTATAATGATGTAATTAATTAGTAGAATCAATTAGAATCCTTATAATAATGTAAATTATTTTATTTGTAAATAGGAATCTGTATATATAACCTAGTTGTAATATTACAAAAACATGAGAAAATAAAATAGAGATTTTTTCTCTTTAAAAATTTACACAAGCAAATTGCCAAAACTTTAGCCAATAAATATAGTTATTAGATCTAAATTCTCATTTCGCAAACCTCCTGAACTTTTGGATTTGCAGCAAACATCTCAACTATGAATGTCACAGTACTTGGCATATACAAAGCATCTTAGTCTCCATGTTGCTATTCGACGACATCTATTATTTTTTAAGCACGTAAAAATTATCCTTAAACACTGCTATGACATGGGACCAAATTTCAAACTCCAAAGCTCATGTAAGCAGTACAATTTACAACAAAAAATACCACAAAATAGCATCAACTGCGAACACTGTGAAGGCACATCCCACGGAAGCTTATAGAACACCTCCAGCCGACCAAAGTGAGACCTAAATCGATCTTAAGAAAAGAGAGGACATGACATGGGAGATTCAGGACCCAGTGACGGGCATTGTCTAAAACGTCAGATCATACCATTCCAGAGGATAGTAATGTTGTTTCTGGGGTGGACTTGCTTAAAAGAGCTTTGTACATATGCAAACTTGCTTTTCTCCCTCTCTAGGTTTTGGCAGCAAATGTTTCTTCTTCTTTGTCTTTTAAACTAACATTGCTTCTGATACATGTTTTGTACAATATCATAATTTTTATCATGTGCCAAAGAAAATAGACATATTTATGGGGTCCCAACAAAAGAGAATTACGAGTAGGAAAATTAACAATGTAAAAGTACCTATACTAGAAAATAACTATATAGAAACGATATACTATATTTTAAGACCAAGAAGACATTGGCTTGCAAAATTGCATTGATGGTTATATTTTCTTGCACCTTGTACCTCCTCTCTGTCTAATATATTTTCTTTTTCATGATATGTATTTATTATCGGATCTATGTTTGATAATGTTCATATGCATTTTGTTTGATATTTTATCTCTTTCAGGCTGCAGTCTTTACATCATACGCTCTGAAGAATGATTCCAATTTTCCCTTATTCTTCTTCACTCGTAATTCAAAGCTTCTTTCTAGGTAGTTGCACTAGCTGACCTAGGTCAATAAGTTGTTTAAGCACTGATCAGCTTCATTCATTATGTAGTTGAACTAGTTGATTGCATTAAACACTTGCAGGGATAAAATAAACAAATTTGGTCCAAGCATTCCTCCTGATTTAGGATTAATTTTGCCCCCAAAATCAACAAGATCTTGGTTTTTAAGGTATGGTGATTGCTATAGTTTCTCCTTTCTCTGTGAATTTTAGATCTCACTGTCTTATTATGGATATCTATACCCTCTGCCAGATCGCATAAGGTGTATGTCAAGTTGTTTGAAGATTTTGCATCTGAGGCACTACTGGACCTGGACACCTTATCAGGTCTTACAGAGATTAGTTTGGAATTGGAAAAAGGATCTGGAGTCAAATTTATTGCTAAGTTTGGGCTGTCTGTGGGACCATCTCTAGGTCTAGTCACTGTTCCTTCACAAACCATAACTATGGTTCCAAGATATATTGTACTTAACGAGGCTGATGAAACTATAATTGTTCGTCAATGTCATTTGGAGGTATGGTCTCTATCCATCTCAGAGACTGTTTCACCCATAAATTTTGGAAATATTTTTCCAGGTTTTATCATTCTTTTGGTTCTTTCCCTTGGAGAAGGAAGAAAGTGCAGGTGCCATTTCCATCAACAGTAGAGAGGGAGCAACGCTGCAGCTGCAGGATGGAGTGAGCAAGAGGAGAGAATTAAGTTTATTTGAGAACTTCATTAAAAAGCACGGGAACAACGGGGAAAATTCTTTAATATTCATTCAGTTTCGGCTGAATGATCCTAAATTGACATGGTCTGGCCCATTGTGCATTACTTCACTTGGATGCTTTTTCCTTACATTTAGAGAACAATCAAATGAGGTGATGGCCAACAACCGAACAGAATTGGCATCTGTCATTGTGGCAGAAGAAGGTTTTACTCTTGCTGTGCACTTTCAGAAACCACCTAGTACGAATCTACCATACAGGATTGAGAATTATTTGCATGGTGCATCCCTCACTATCAAAAGGTTTTGGGTTTCTCCACTCTCCTTACTTATTAACCATCACTTCAGTGGCTGCTTGAAATTATTGTTTATCTATCAATCAATTGTGCCTAACTGTCAGTTTAATGGTTCTATAGGATTCATTATTTCCAGAAGTTCTTGGACCTGAATACAGTGCAGCTTATGCATGCGATGATCTGACTCTCCCACATAAATTAGTCGTCTTTATTAATGGTAGTCACTCATTTCTGTTTTCTGGCTAACAGTACTTCAACTCTTAATTCTATATTGAACAGCTATCAGAAAGGTTTTTACGACACTTCCCAGTTCCATGACCTGTGATTTTAATGCTGAATTTTCCACAAGCATCCATTATAAATCCACTGAGTACTTTCAATTAGATAACTTTTCAGTAAATACACAATTTCCGAAGTGCATATGAAATTAATACCCTTACTTTTCTTGTATAGATATGCATCCCTTGCGTGAGATTAAGTTGGATAAGTTGCGGCCGTGGAAACCCTTTTCCAAAGTGGTACAATGTAGAAGCTTGGCAACACACTCACTCTTGGGAAAGAATTCCAGAGAACATAAGGCTAATTTTAAGGAATTTAGGAACCCGGTGATGGTAAAAATTGGATTTGAAGTATATGCTGAGGGTCCTACAAGAGTTTTGCGCATTTGTGAATTTTCAGATAGCCATAAAGAGGATATAGTGTTGCATTCATGTATTAAGATACAACTAAGAGTGTCGCAAGCTGCAATCCACTTTCTTGAATGTGAAAAGCAGGTCAGTCTAAGTTATTTTATGCATTGGTTACTAGAAGACTTCCATATGTTTATTTTTAAAAAACTCCATGAGAAAATGTGGAATTAATTTATGAGTGCATAGTTTTGTTTCTAGAATTAATTTTAGTACTTACTGCAGATAATGCAATTTTGATAAGTCCTTTTCAAATCACATCAAATTTTGCTGATTGATTGAAAAACTTGAGTCTGTGAAGTTGTTTCCACAAACCAAAACTTGAAGAATAGCTCAATCAAACAATGCTACATTCTATGCTTCTTGACTTTTTGAAGATGGAAATACGATTAGTCATTTCTTCTAAAACATATAGGATTACCTTTGGTATGATGGGTAAGATAAGGTAGCGGGTAGATCAAGCTTCTTACTCTATCCTATTTCATGCACGGGAGATAAAATTTTCACAGATAAGATAAAACACCACCCAACCTGGACATGCATATTTATCAACGTTAAATAAGTAATACCTGAGTGTGTGATTCATTTTTTTACCAAAATATCCTTTTTTCCCTTTATATTTTCTATCTTCTCCTTTCTCCTTCTGCCCCATGGCATATCTCCTTTCTCTGGAAATGCATAAAACTAACTAAATCTTTTGAGTTACATGCAGTCATTGGGCTACTGCTGGAAATCCATCATCATTAGGCAGAAAACACAAGAAATCATCAAAATGCTGAAGATCACCCTCATTGTTCCCTCCGTTGCCACTAGAGATCCATAAAACTAGACCTCATTCCTTTTGTTTATTTCTTTCTTTTTTGGTGAACAAACAAATGTAGATCTTATAGAAATTAACCTTATACCCAGGACACAAAACTCAAATCAGTTAACTCCCTTAAAAAATGTGTAAAATATATACATAGACAAATGATAAATGGCCAGTACTTACATAAGAAAAGGGAAGAATGAAAGGGCAGAAACATAGGTAGGATATGTAGGCGTTGAGCTGACAAACAAAGCTAGAGAAGTCATTGTGCTTGAAGTAGTTGGAGAAGAGGACGCGGACAAACACAGGAGAGCATCAAACAATGAGGTTGGTGCCATTTTCTCCCCAGGAGACAATTTGGTCAATGAGGGATCATCAACCAGCTGATAGGTTTTGGTAATGCAAGGGGTTATCAGAGGTTTGTCAAAATCAAGTGACAGTAGTATTACCACAGTAGTTTTCTGAAGTTAAAGCCATTTAAACCTACTTATTCCTCTGCCTCACACTTTCACATCCACAAATGCATAAAGATTGAAAGAGAGAAAGATGACACGATTGAGAAAAGAATGGCAGTATCTGGGTGTTTTTTGGCTTTTCATGATGGATGAGACAGAAGACTGAATATTGTGAATGTGAATGAAGCTGACTGTGGATAACAATGTTTTAGTTGTGAAGAATGTGAATCAAACAAACTAAGCACCTATAACTGGCACAAGGAAGCTCAAATCCTCAGTTACTGGCATTTGTTTACCTATCCGTATTACTTCCGGTACTAATCATTGCTTTGTAGATGAGGATGTCATCACTGAGCTACGGGCTCAAGTGGAGCAAGGTTACAAATTCAAAAAAGTATTTACCTTCCTTTTTGTACATTTTCTTTATTAAGATGTAAACCTCTCGATCATTGCTTCTATTTTTGTTACCATATATAGTTACTTTCATATATAGGTAACTAGTGTGTAAGTAACATATATATATATGTGTGTGTGTGTGTGTGCAAAATAACAGTATGACTATCAAGAAAATCTTTTCCTTTCCTTGGCATCACAATCAGTTTCAATATGATATTAGAACTATAAGCCCATAATAGCTGTTCGTTTTTAATATCAGACCCCTTGTATCCAATTGCTTCTTTTGTGGCTCTCGAGAGCCTTATTCTCTTTCTTTTTTTTTTTTGAAGTTGGTTCAAACTTCAGACGACTTTATTTCTCCTTCAGATGCAAAAGCAGTTGGACTCATCCCAGGTCTATTATCAGTAAAGTAGCACTTGAAGAAGAGAAAGTAATTCTGGTGTATAATGGGAGAAAGAGAAAAAGAGATGGTAAAATAGAGACCTAGCAAGAGCATTTTTGAGACTAGTGCTGGCAAGGTTGGGGTGATGGGAGAATATCCGGCATTACTGTAGCATATTTAATCAATCGTTTGCCACTTTATATTTTAAAAGATAAAACTCGTTATTAAATATTGTTGAAGATGAAGCATATCTATGATCATCTAAGGAGCTTTGGAGGCCTTTGTCATGGACATGTGAATGACAAGTCATGAGACAAGTTTGCATCACGAGCTAAGCTAGGTGTATTTGTTGGGTATCCAAATGGATAAAATTGATATAAAATTTATGATCTTAAAAGTAAAAGAATTTATGTTTCTTGAGACATACAATTCTTGTAAAAAATATTTTCATTTGTAGGATTAAATCAATTTAATGTTTCTTATGGTAAATTAAATGCTACCAGATCTGCAATAGAGAATTTTTTACTCTCAAAATCAGGTTTGAGTCTATCTTATGATGATTGTTTAGTTGCATTTACTTGAACATCAACCGATACTTCTCAAGAATTAGAACTAATTACTTCTATCTTGTCTGAATCACAACTTTAAGACATCATTGAGACTGAAAGAGTTGAAGCAAGATTATTATTTCCACAAAACCAATCACATCATGAGATTCATAATGTTAATTCAAAAGCTGCTCCAAGAGAAGACAAACGACAAAGACAAAACCCCCATTGTTTATCTAGCTATGAGTACGCTTTGCCCCCTTCTCTGGCTCCCACAAATTCCACATCACTCTTGCTTCGTCTATCAGCAAACTCCATGATGTATCCTCTTTCACAATTTCTTTCTTATTCAAACTTTTATACTCTCACACTGCTTTTCTATTGAGCATCTATCAAAAGAATTAACTGACTATTAATTAGATAGTAGATTTTATGTAATTAAGCAGTAGATTTTATGCAATTGACCAGCTAATTTTATGGAGTTAATTAGCCAGTAAATTTTATCTCTTGTACAGCTTTAATAGCTATCTTTTATGTTTATATTTTTTATTGTTTCCTTACATGAGAATATGCTAGTTGTAGGACAAATTTGTATATAATAGTTAGTTAATTTAGAGGCTAAAAATAGCTTGTATGTTTGTATATATAATGAGAATTCTTCTATATGGGAGGTACAGATTTTTCTTCTCTAAATCTCTTAAATTGTCATGATATCATAGCATAGTTTCTAAATTCTTACATTTTTTTCTTGTTTCAAGTTTTAATTCTGTTTTTACTCTTAATACAATCCCTTATTCTTATTTATTCTTGATCAGGTTCTCTCGGCACTATGTCCGCAAACAAGTATGAGTTCATATTAATTTGTTTTAATGACAAAAACTACTCAGTCTGGGAATTTCACTTCAAACTTTTTGTCAAATGGAAAGATTTATGGAGTCATGTTGATGGCAACAAACCTGCCCCAGACAAAGACAGAGAAAGATGAGCATGCCAAGTGGGAGGGGAATTATGCTTAAATCATGTCATAGATTCTCGGATTTGTTGGTTCTAATATCATCTTAAACCTACAACCTTTCAAGACTACAGCTGAAATGTGGATTTATTTGAAAACATTCTACAGCAAGCACAACACTGCTCGAAAATCTCAACTTGAACCATTAACACTACAAGCATATTGTGATGCGAATTGGGCAGGATGTCTAACCACAAGAAAGTCGACAATTCTTAGATCTTCACCAATATCATGGCGCTATAAGAAGCAAATAGTAGTTTCTCGCTCCTCCCCTGAGGCAGAATATCGTGCTATTACCAACACTACGTATGAAATCACATAGCAACTAACTCGATGTTTCATGAGCGTACCAAGCAGGTGACATCCTGCTACCCAATGGGCAGCAATGTTCAATACATAGTAGACATGAATGCAATTAATTTAAATTTAAATGCGAAAGTTACATTTATTGCTCACAAAATACAATGTGAATTTCTGAGGCATTGAAATTAACTATTAAATAATTACAAATACTATCTACGTTAACTCCTACAAAATACAAAATTAATTCTCTCTTAGAGTACAGCGCTATCATTGCACTCATCTTCTAAGGATCAACAAACGGATCCAAACAAGCATGAACGGGCAAGTCAAGGGGTAGATCATCTTCTTCTGCATCATCTGGGGGAGATGAATTTGGGTGAGTTATATAAAACTTAGTAAAGAAAGCAGTATTAAATTCACATCATCAACATTTTGAAAGTTCATTAATACAATCAGTGAAATATATTCATCATTCCAAACCTCTGTTTGCACAATAGAGACAGCATGCCATCGGGCGTACTCGTGACACAACATGCCATGTGGTATATAATGTAAAAAATTTCAAACTAGAAACAGTCATGCGCCCAACTTGCTGTCACGTGGCAAATCCATTAACGCAGTTAATGGTATTTAACGGATAGGGACTAATACGCATATTTTTAGAAAGTAGAGGGACTAAAAGAATAAAAAAGTTCCACACGGACTAATTTAAATATTTAAAAATAGTACAATGACTAATTTAATATTTAAGCCAATCAAATTCCATATGCATCGAAAATATAATGACTGCAAATGTTTAGCGTGGCTCAGATTGTGTAATTCACTTAACCTCTTATGGAACAAAAGAGAGGAAAAATGATAAGTCAAATTATCTTCTGACAAATAAACACTATTTTTGACAATAAATAAAATCTCATATTTGCCTGTAGCCAAAGTTTATGTGGAAATCCCATCTTTTAGAGGATCATGATTGACATTTAATGGCAGAAAATCATTATGGGAATCTCGAATTCTATGGTATTGTGATTAACATTTAATAGCAAAAAAACACTGATTGATTTCACTAATTGATTAGATGTATGTTTTGTAATTAATTAGGTATAGTCATCTACTTGATTTGTTTCCTTTTTTTTTTGGTGGATTCTTGTTCAATAACATGGGAAAGAGTTATATAATTCTACAATAATGGAGAAATTACATATTTCAATTTTGTTTTCATGGTATTAGAGCTAGGATTCATTTAACACAGTGCTCATGTCAGAGACCGTCAATAGAGAATCAATTGCCTCTGAAGAATAAGAGGTATACTCCATCATGAGTTCTAAAGGGTTAGAAGACTCCTCGTTCCAATTCAGAGTGGAGAAGTAGAACGAGAGCTTCTAAGAACAAGCACAATCAATTGAATTCTTTTTTACTTTTCAAACATCGGGAGAGTCCTCCATATATATTTTCTTGAGATCATTCATTCAAAGAGAGAATTTTTTAAAGGCATTGAGCATAACCTATATATCGAAAATTCTTGGATAATTGATCCTAGTGCCTCTAACCATATGATTGATGTTTACCATCTATTTATCACTTATTCACCTTGTCCTGAAAATTTGGAAATAAAAATTGCATATGGTTTACTTTCTTTGGTCGCTAGAAAAGAGAGTATTCGAATCTTACAATTTTTCACCTTAGAATCCATTTTTCATGTCCCAAAACTGTCGTGCAATTTATTATCTATCAATTACTTGGCATAATTGTTCTACTGTATTCCTTCCATCTCATTGTACTTTTCAATACCTATCATCAGGGAAGATGATTGACAGTACTAGGGAATATGAAGGACTTTACTACTTGAAGCCAAAGTCAGTACCCAAAATCAAATTTCAACTTGTAGTTCTGCTTTTACTTCTAGGAAGAATATAATTCTGTTATGGCATTATAGAATTAGTCATCCGAATTTTCAATATTTTAAATATCTTTCCATCTATTTTATCCAATAAAGAGAATTTTGAATTTTAATGTGAAGTTTACCAACTTGCAAAACAACACTGAGCGCCATATCCAAAACCTGAATATAAACCCTCCAAACCCTATTCTATCTATGATTCACAATGAACTCTGGGACTCTTCTTGCACTTCAAATCAAACACATGTAAAATAGTTTATTACGTTTATAGATGACCACACTCAAGAATATTGAGTGTAGTTGATAAAAGAAAAAACAGATATTCGTTCATTATTCATTAATTTCAATTTAATGATTGACGTCCAGTTCTAAACATAGATATAAATCCTATATACTAATAATAATATAGAATATTGCAACTTTGCTTTAGGTGACTATCTTCAAGAAAATAAACTTATTCATCAAAGTTCATGTATTACTACCTCACAACAAAATGGAGTTGTATAATGAAAAAATTGGCACGTACTGGAAGTTTCTCATGTCCTAATGATCACTATAAATATGCCAAAAATATTTTGGAGAGATGTCATTTTAACATCTATATATCTTATTAATTGAATGTCAAACTGTAGAATTTTAGAAAAAATATTTGCTTTATTTTCTTATGTCCCTTATGTTGTTATAGACGAGGTATATATATAGAATTCCTATATACAAATGAGGAAATTATCCTTATAGTAAGGATTATAATTAATTACATCATTATGGGAAAGATTACAGGAAGAACTATAAAAGAAAAAATATTTCAACTAATTATGCAATAAAATATTCTTTTCAACATTCTCCCTCAAGTTAATGTAAAGATATCATACATGTCCAATTTGCATATCAAGTTTTGAAGAGATTTGTTGCAAACTCGCTTAGTAAAGATATTTGTCACCTGATCACTAGAAGGCACATGATATAAGCATAAGGAGTCATCAACCACTTTTTCTTTTATGAAATGACGATAATCTCAATATGTTTCGTTCAGTTATATTGAACTGGATTATAAACAATGCTAATGGCTACTTTATTATCACAAAACAATAATAGACTCTCTTCTTTAAACAGTTTTAATTTCTTCATTAGTTTTTACAACCATAATAATTTATATACCTTTTGATTCATTGCTTTATATTCTACTTCAGCACTAAAGCAAACAACTGCACTCTACTTACTTTTTCATGTAACCAAGTTGCCTTATACGAGTGTGCAATAACCCGATAGTTGACCTTTTATCATTCGGAGATCCAGTCCAATCGGCATTTGTAAATGTTTATATCTTAAGATGGTCATTTTTGGAGAAGAACATACCTTTTTTTGGTGCAGATTTCCGATATTATAATGTACGAAAGACGACATGTTAATGAGTCTTACGATAATCATGCATGTATTGACTCATCAGGTTAACTGTATATCGTTATATCGAATCTAATATGTGAGAGATAGATGAGTCTTCTAACCAATCTCTAATATCTTCCCAAGTCAACTGATATATCACTACTTGCTTGTAGTTTGTGATTGCTTTCATTGGGAAATTCTGTCAGCTTGTAATCCATCATACTAGTCTCTTTTAATAAGTTTAAGATATACTTTTTTTGAGAAATGAATATTTCTTTATTAGATTTAGCAACTTCAATTCCTAATAAGTAATGCAATTTTGCTATATTTTTTGTTTTAAACTCTTGAGTAAAGAGTTCTTTCAATCGAGTCTTTTCATTTGTATCATTTTCAATCATCACAATATCATTTACATAAACAATAAGAAGAGTGACTCTACCCTCAGAATGTTTGATGAACAAGATATGATCAGCATTACTTTGTTGATATCCAAACGAGATCATAACTTTTATAAACTTTTCAAACCATGCTCTTGAAAACTATTTCAGTCTATATAAGGTCTTTTTTAATTTGCAAATTTTTCCTTGCGTTCTTTTATCTTAAAATTTAGGGAGAATTTTTTTGTATAACTCTTCCTCTAAGTCTCCATGGAATAAGGTATTTTTGACACCAAACTATTGTAACTCCCAATCAATGACTAGCACAAGATAGTAATATTCTTATTGTGTTCATTTTTGCGACAATTGCAAAGATCTCTTGATAGTCAACTCCATAGATTTGAGTAAACCCTTTAGCCACTAGTATAACTTTGTATCTTTCAATCGACTTGTCTAATTTGTGTTTTATAGTGAACACCCATTTGCAACTAACCATTTTCTTTTTCCGTGGAGGTGAAACAAGTTCCTATGTTTCATTTTCTGCCAATGTTTTCATTTTTTCAATCATTGCTTCCTTCCATTTGGGATCTCCTATAAATCTCCAATCATGTAGAATAGAAACAGAGAAAACAGACAAGATAAAGGCTCTATAGGAGGGAGATAGAGAGTCATATGAAATAAAGTTAAACATAGGATATTTGGTGCAAGTCCTGATTCCTTTTCTAAGAGCATACCAACTGCTGTTTGACATATTTGGTTCTAGTTTGTAGCACTTTTTTGGCATCCTAACATTGGTAAACTGTAAAATGACTCTTCAAAACTTAGTTTGCAAGTTGGACATGTGTAATATCTCTACACCAACTTGAGGGGAAGTGTTGACTACCATATTTTATTATTTAATTATTTTAGTTTATTATTTAATTAATTAGTATTATATAATTAGAATTTTATGAGAAAAATAATATCATATAATTAAAAGTTTAATAAAATCAAAATTTTATAAATATACCAAATGTAACAACATTAAGGGTGAGAAATAAAATTATTTTTTTTCAAAATTAACAATGGCAACATAGAAGAAGAGATTTACATAACAATGTCACTTGGGTTTAATATAGGAAGATACTAGGTCTATAAATTAAAGAAATATTTATATGAGCTCAAACAGTCGTCGAGAATATGGTTTGATAAGTTCACTGAAATGATAAAGGGACCAAGATACTGATAAGAGCAATTTGATCACACTATTTTGTTCTGACAATTAAAAAGTGTGAGGAAAATAATCATAATTGTTTATATAGATTAGATAACCCTGACAAGTGATGATATAGAAGACATGGAGAGATTAAAGAAAATTTTGGCCACTGAATTTGATATCAAGGACCTAAGGCTAATGCAATATTTCTTAGGGATGAAAATTGATAGATCAAAGAGAGGATAATCATTTCTCAACAAAAATATGTATACGACCTTTTGATTGAAATCGGTATGCTGGGATGCAAACAAAGTGATACACAAATTAAGGCAGGGAAGAAAATGGAAAAAGGCAAAAAACAAATTGAAACAGGAAAGTATTAAAGATTAGTTGGCAAATTAATCTACTTATTACATATTCGACCAAATATTATCTTTGCAATCAGTGTAGTTAGTCAACACATGCACTCACTATGAGAAACTCGCTGTGATAAAGAAGACCCTCTAAGAAAGGCTCTCGAAGAAAGGTTTTATTCTTCAAGAAGAGTGGGAAACCAATGGAATAGAAGTATTCATGGATGCAACTTGGGAGTTTCAACAATAGATAGAAGGTTTAGTACCGGATATTGCACATTTATTGGGAGAACTTGATCATAGAAGAGTAACAATCAAAATGTTATGGCTAAAAGTAATGTTGAAGTAGTAGAAGATCTTTTTTAGGAGTTCCTACAGGGAAATTATGAAGGATTATGGCTAAAAAAGATATTTTTGAGGAGTTCCTAGTAGAAGCAAGTTACTGATAAAACTTTACTGTAATAAAAAAGCTGTCATCAATATCTCACTCAACCTTTTACAACATGATAGACCAAACATGTAAAAATATATCAATATTTTATTAAGAAATGTATAAGGTATTATCTGCATGACATGTGCCTACTAAAGAGCAAATTGCATATGTCTTCACTAAAGGTCTTCCTCGACAAAGTTTTGATTGTTTTCTTTGCAGCTTGGATATGATCGATAACTACAATCCAACTTGACAAGGAGTGTGAAAATCTCATATTTTAAGGAGATTATATGATGCGGAATTCAAGATCAATTAATGTGATCAAGAACTCACACAATTTCATTTAAATCTATCAAATGAATTGATCTTATAAAAATCATCCCTACTTAACTTGCTATCAAGAATGATAGAAATTAAGCTCACTAGAAATAAAGAAATAGAAAAGAAAAACACCACAAGATCATACCTTGATAAGTATATCCACTCCTTACTCAAAAATATGGTAGAAGAACTTCTTGAAAGAAACACTCTTAATATTATTGAGTTAATTTCTGAATGACTTACAATGAATACTTTGTAACTTATTTATAAGCTAAGTAATGTAAATAAAAAGGAAATAAAATCTTTTAATTTAATTTACAATTACATAGAAATTAAATCAAAAATTAAAAACTTAATTTTCTAACTAAGATAGATTTAGTTTTTCCTTTTAATTAAAAAAGACTGTGACTAAATTAAGGGAGAGACATATGAAAATAAAGTAAGAATTAAAAGCTAATTTTCTAACTAAGATA
This sequence comes from Carica papaya, assembly GCF_000150535.2. The sequence continues at coordinate 1,218,665 of NW_019014677.1, read as the reverse complement.
GATTTAGTCTTCCCTTTTAATTAAAAGAGATTGTAGTCAAATGAATAGGGAGATATATGAAAATTTGGGGTTGGTTATGAATAGGTCTCCTTTTTGGCTGATTCCCTCATCTTTCATTCCACTTCCCTTTTCTGCTTAGAAAGAGTTGAAGATACCAAATTGTCCTTGATGGAATGGCCTTAACTTCTTCTTCCATTTGATGGGGCATTCTCTTTATGGTTTATGTTCATGCTCACATCATTCCCTCCCTGTTTAAAAACGATTCATTCTCGAATCGGACACTTCTTATGTAAGGATTTCACCAGTTCTGTTTTATTTGAAAAAATATCCTACAAAACAACACTATTAAACAAATAAGATTTGAGATGAGTTAATATTTTTTCCTTAAAAAATGGCCTCTTTAGCTTATTTTTAATATAGTAACATTGTCTTTTCATGTTGTTCAATCCTTCATTTCCTCCGAACTTTATGGAGTTTTTAAGCTACTGCTGATCTTTGAATACCTTCTCAGGTGATAATGGTGCAAGTATAAAATTTTGACCATTCATGTCAAAGGAATAATAATTCATATAATCATCATAAGTTGCACGCTTATCATATTGGCAAGGTCTTCCGAGCAGGATGTGACTAGCATGCATAGGCACAACATCACAACGTACTTTACCAGTGTATCATCTAGTAGAAAAGGAAACTAATACCTACTTAGTCACTTTCATCTCTTTAAAATCAGTCAACTACTGCAACTTGTAATTGTGAGGATGGTGCGTGCATGTTAAGCCAAGTTTATTAACTAGGGCAATACTAGCAACGTTGACATAGGTACCCCCATCTATAATGGGATTACATATCTTTTCATTTATAAGACAACGAGTGTGGAAGATTGTAATGACTGGAAAAAAAAAAAAAAGAGGGGAGGGAAACGATGCCGTTTTAAAGAGGAAAAAACGACGTTGTTTTGCAGATGGGAGAAAATGACGTCGTTTTGAAAAGGGAAAAACGACGTCGTTCTGCAAGGGGAAAACAACGCCGTTTTGAGAAAACTGGGGTGATATAAATAAGGGGTGGGGGAAGGAATGAAAAAAGAAAGAAAAAGAAGAAAAAAAAAAGAGAAAGAACAGAGGAAGAAGTGGAGCGAAGAGAAGATGAGACCGCGGACGATGATAGCGCAATCGGCTGAAAGAAGGAAGATGGAAATGGGAGGTACTGTGATATATTTCAAATATGTGTGTGTTGATTTGAGATTGGAAATGTGGATGCGAAATCTGGAGCTGTGGTGTGTGTTTGTGAGTGTTTACGGAGGTAGCAGTGTACGGAGGAGGCAATATAGGGGAGTGCGTGCGTTAAGGTGTGTAGAAGAAAGTTGGTCGCATGAGAACTGCGCCGGGGGGGGGGAGAAAGAGGTTGTCGGTGTGTGGAGTCCGAGAGTACCGAGAGAGAGAAAGAGGTTGGCGGTGCGTGGAGTCCGAGAGTGCCGGGAGAGAGGAGGTTGGCGGTGTGTGTGTGGAGTTTGAGAGTGCCGTGAGAGAGAAGGAAGTGGTGTGTGTGTGGAGTCCGAGAGTGCCGTGAGAGAGAAGGAAGTCGTGTGTGTGGAGTCCGAGAGTGCCGTGAGGGAGAAGGAGGTTGGCGGTGTGTGTGGAGTATGAGAGTGCTGAGAGAGAGAAATAGGTTGGCAGGGTGTGTGGTGTCCGAGAGTGAGGTAAGGGTGGGGGTGAGTAGGGACCGGGAGTGAGAGAGGGGTTGGTGGAGTGAGTGGAGGCCGAGAGAGAAGTAGAGGTGTGGAGTGAGTAGAGGCCGAGCGAGAAATAGAGGTGTGGAGTGAGTGGAGGCCGGAAGGGAGGCAGATGTGTGAGGTAGTGAGTTGTGCAGGAGGGAACGGGGTTGTGTGCGCCACGCGAGGGAGGAGAGAGAAAGAGGTAGTGGAGGTGAGTATGAATTCGAGAGAGAGAGAGATCGGGAGATGAAGCGAATGAAAGCCGATGTTGGTAACAGGGTAGAATGATCAGAGTGTGTGTGTGTGTGTGGCCCGATAGGGGTCGGTAGGTGGACGATGGTCGTCGAGGTTGGTGACGAACGTGAATGAAAATGGTGTGCGTGCGTGGCCGGGTAGAGGTCGAGAGGTAGCCAATGGTCACCGATGTTGGCGACGGGAGAGAATGATGAGGCTGTGTGTGTGGCCTGTTAGGGGTCGAGAGGTGATTAATGGTTGCCGATGTCGGTGACAGGAGCGAATGATCAGAGTGGTGTACGTGGCCTGGTATAGGTCGAGAGGTGGTTAATGGTCGTCGATGCTGGTGACGGGAGAGAATGATCAGAGTGTGTGTGCGTGGCCTGGTATA
>NW_019014677.1:1185730-1215894 GCF_000150535.2 Carica papaya | reverse complement strand
CATTCCGAGCTATAGATAGGGGTGGCATATGATGTGCCCCTCCCTTTGTACCTGAGTTGTCTCTCGATTTTTATAGTCATGTGTACCATGTCATCCAACTCTATACAGTGTTCAGTGTTGTAACTCCACAATGTTGGCAATCTCCTCATTAAGACCTCCTAAGAATCTTGCCATGGTTGTTTTGGATCTTCTTCGATATTGTCCCTAATCATGGCCATCTCCATCTCCATCTATATTTCCTTATGATAGTCCTTAATGGACATAAATCTCTGCATCAAGCATTGCAATTTTTGATGTATTTTTTTATAATAATAAGATGGTGGGAATCTTTTTCGCATGATGGCCTTCATCTCTCTCCAAGTGGAGACTGGTCATTCTCTGCTACGTCGTCTAGTGAGGATTAATTGATCCCACTATACTAGGATATAATCAGTGAATTCTGTAGCTGCCAACTTGATTTTTTTATCTTCGCTGTAGTTGTGTTAGTCGAAGATCAGCTTTATTTTTCTTTCTCACTTCAGGTAGGTTTCTGCATCATTCCTACCCGTGAATGGTGGTATTGTCATTTTAATAGAATTAATATTATTGTCTCTCCTATCTTCTTTCCTTCTAAATTAGTCTTCCTCCTTATCATTATATGACCCGACCTCATTTTTAGGATTTGAGTTCTAGGCCACCTTATATTAGGGGTCCCGTGTCGTACTTCACTTCAACCACTACTCGAGTGATCTACCTACTAAGTCATGTCAATTCTGCTTGCATAGCCTCTATAAAAAGTATTATGTTGGCGGAGCTTTGATGTTCACTCGACATTTTAAGAAGATTTCCTACAAAAGGGTTGATAAAAAAAATTTCCTCATCATTTCTCTTGTATTTCACTCATTTGGCTTTTATTCTTTGATAATGTCACACATTCTTGTCTTTTACCTTTCTATCTCTCATCTCAAGTTGAGTGTCGGATAGATCCTTTTGAATTAAAGTATTCTCAAGTATTATTGTAAGACATCGCAAGAAGTCCTATAGAACAAATATCGCACTAATACTAAAAGTAAGAGTATAACACACAGAGGAAGAGGTAGTGTGTTATCAATTACATTAAGCTCTAAGATGCAATTTAAATGCGTAGATCAATGAACTAAAGCTTAGAACAATAAAAGAAACTGAGAATAAAAAAAAAAAAGATGTAAGGATTCGGTACTGCCCTAAAAGAAAATCTAAAATATATTTTCACCAATCTATTATCGATGTACGTTACGTTTATATAAAAAATTGTAGTATTTAATAAACTGTGTAAATGTGAATGCATGTGGTTATAAAAAAAATGTAGAACAAAAAGGGATTTTTGCCTTATGAATAGTTGGTTCTTGCACCATTTTAAAGAAGGATGGTTGAGTATCAAAAAGTACATTTCCGATGAGCATGTTACTTGATTAAGATTTCTTTTCTTTGTTTTCTCTCTTTTTTGTTCTTTTCTTTTTTTTTTGCTTTCCTTTTTTTTTTGTGCATAGAAAACAAAATTGCAAGAAAAATATATTTAAAAAATCAATACTCAACAATGATTTTATCAAGTCAAGAAAGTATCAATTAACGTTATGTCTTGCTTGGATTAATTATGAGATAATTTTTTGTTTTTTGAATAGATGAACAAAAAAATAATAAATAAACGGTGCAAGAATTTAAATATGCAAATGTAAAAGATAGTAGATTTAGATGAAGCTAAATCTCTAATACCAAATGATATAGAACCAAGATTAACCAACGTGGTTAGGAACTCACAAAATTTCATTTAAATATATCAAATGGATTGATTTTATAAAAACTCTCCCTACTTAATCCGTTATCAATAATGATAGGAATTAAGATCACTGGAATGGAAAGAAATATAATGAAAAAACATCACAAGATCGTATCTTGATGAGTAAATTCACTCCTTACTCAATAAGATGGTAGAAGAACCTCTCTTGAAAAGAAACACTTTTAATATTATTGAAGTAATTATGAATGTTTTACAATGAAGACTTGGTAGCCTATTTATAGGCTAAGATATGTAAATAAAAAGAAAATAAAATCTCTTAATTTAATTTATAATAACATAGGAAATAAATCAAAAATTAAAGATTAATTTTTTAAATAAAATAAATTTAGTATTTTTTTTTAATTAAAAGATATTGTGGTCAAATTAAAGAAGTCTGTATGAAAATAAATCAAGAATTAAAAATTAATTTTCTAAGTAAGATAGATTTAGTTTTCTCTTTTAATTAAAAGAGACTGTGGTCAAATAAATGGGGAAACATAAAAATTTGAGGCTGGTCAGGTCTCCTTTTTAGTCGATTCCCTCCTCTTTCTTTCCACTTCCCTCTTGTGCTTGGATAGAGTTGAAGATACCAAATTGTCCTTAATGGATGGCCTTAACTTTTTTCATTGGATGGAGTCTTCTCTTTATCATCCATGTTCATGCTCACATCATTATAATTAACATTTAATTACATAAAATCATTTTGTGAATCCCGAATGCTATGGGAATGCGATTGATATTTAATAGCAAAAAATCAATGATTGATTTCATTAATCAATTAAGTGTATGTGTTGTAATCGATTAGGTGCGGTCAATTACTTGGTATAGGAGAGAGATACCATTTTGTAATGATAGAAAAATTACAGATTTTAGTTCTGTTTTCAATTTAAAATTATTAAATTACATTTTTTTCAAATATTAATTGAGTGAAGCCGAAGGCTTTGATGATTCATTAATATATTTATATATCTATGTGTGTGTTTATTTATCACTATGTAGAGCAATTTTTAGTTGGAATATAGGGAAGATCATTTGTCAAGTCAAGCTCACCATGGTAGTTGAATCTCATTGGGGTTCATTCCCTTGCTCAATTTCATGTTTGTTGTCAAAACTTGAAAAACAAACATCTCAGGAATGGAGACTTGGACCAATGTTACGGACACTATGTGAACACTTCTTTGTGAGTTACGCGATTCGGATGTTGAAAAAACAAGCTAATCAGTTTATATCCAGCATCAAGGCAAATAAATATTTGGTGTCTGATGATGTTATAACTGTTGTCCCTGCGCACCAACCTGAAGAGAAGAAAGAGGGGAAGCTTATGCGAAAATGGGGTATCAATAAATTTGTATTGTTGGGCATTTTAGCATATGTTGATGGAAGGCTATGTCACTGTATCCCTAACCCTATAGCGCGAAGAATTGTCAGTGGTTTCTTGTTAAGTTTTCTCGACAAGAAGGACGACAAATGAATGTGACCTTTTCTGTTTTCTTCCAAAGTAATATTTTCTAAATGTATCTCGATTATAATGCGTTTACAAGAGTTCTTCCCTCTCCATGTCTGTAGAAATGCCATCGCTCCCCTCATATTCTTTTCTTTTTTTTCGAAGCAGCTCCACGGATGTTAGTACTAGAAAATGTAAATATTTCTACTTAATTCTCACTAAAGTGACCAATAAAACTTTTTGCTAATTAGTAATATTAATATTATCAATGATTTAATTCTTATTTGACACAATAAAATTGTTAATCAAAAATCTAGTACTTGGGTTAACCTTGTAAATTTATTCATTTAGTAAGTATACAATTATTATGATATCATTCTTTTTTAAAAGAAATTGTTATGGTGTATGTAAATGTAAAATATAAACAAACTGTTAATGATGCAGTATATTTTAGTTAATGTTTTTAGATCATATCAACTGTATTAATATGAAATGTCTAAATTTTGTTTTCTAGAAGATGAAGTTTTATTATTATAATTTTATCATAGCCACGTTTTAATTTTTTTTGACTTTATTTTATTTCTTATTAATATTTAAGTCACTGTGGGGATCAAAACCCTAATCAATCCTTCACCCAACGCTAGCGAAGAGGAGGTAACTAATAAACCACAGCTCAGTGGTTCATAGTCATGTTTCTATTGTATATGCTTTGTAGAACCTTCATTATTTTATAAGTTTGAATATTTATATGACTGTAATAAAATCATAATTTAAAAGAAATATTACATCTATTGTTGAAAGTATTATTATTATTATTATTATTATTAATGTTATTATTATTGAAACAATAATTGTATTATCTTTGTAACAATATCTAGTATTAGGTGAAATACTTAAAAGCAAACAACCGATATCCTCCCAGCCCACAGCATTTCAAGTCTGAGAGACAATGAACTTGGTCCTCTATTAAGGCCTAGGAAAAAAGTTGGCAAGAAAATGACAATCAATTAAATATCAAAATGTATACGTGTGAGTATATCTATATCCTCGACATGTTTGATTCAACATCGTTCTTAAAGGCCAAAAGTGAAACAAGCAAGAGAGAGAGAGAGAGATCAACAAAGTTGCCATCAAGGTTGATGGCCCCTGGTTTAGATCTCAAACGGCAAAAGTGCCCCGTGGTTTTGCAAGTAGAACTACTTGTCTCATGTCATAACCGGTCCCTTCAACTATTACTTTATTCTTTCTTACTTCCCCTTAAATATTCTTTGATTTTAGAATCAGCAATTTCTGCATTCATTTCTAACGCTGCCTGCTATAAATTACCTACTCAATAAAAGAAATGGAAGTATTTTAATCTTGATAGGGACCTGAAGATGCCCTTTTCTTTTCTTTTCAGTGATAAATAAATATTCTCAGAAATAAATTCCAATGCCGTTCAGAGAATCTTCGTACGTAGTTTAAAAGTTCAGCTGCCACTGGTCTGATGAAAGCTAGAAAAAGAGCCCCAAGAATAAAAGGCAGTATATCATTAGCGCCTCCCCCACCCTTCCACTATATAAACCAACTCCACATATTCAATCAATAATCAAAGTATGGCTTTCATGATTTCCAGATCCCAACCATCCTTCTCAGATGCAGGAAACGTAGATCACAAACACAACCAACCACCTGCTCCTCCCATCATCACAACACATCTCCAGTTGAAATCCTCTCCTGAAAGTAAAACCATGGACAAGCAAGTGGTCCTCAAGCGAATTCGTCAGCACAGATCCATAAACAATATCAAAAGCGCCTTCCAAGCTCTGCTTAGCAGCTCTGAGCACCCCAAGATGGCATCAAACTACCAGCCCAAATGCCGGGAACACCAAGATGTGTTCTCACCATGAATGGGCTGAGCTATAATCACTGGTAAAACCCCATGTGATTCACAGTGGTCTTTGTTGGAAACGTATGTGAGGAGCCTCGCAAAGCTGCATCCCCAAATTACTTATAAGACAAACTAGGCAGGAGTATCTGCATCACCAAATATCATATCATTGTATTTAACTACTCATACTTCAAAACCTGTATCCTGAGTTAATTAAAATTATTACATCACCTGTCATATTACTATCATTTCTTTCCGCTTATCCAAAAACATGAGGATGAGATAAATGTACATGATACAAACAAGAAACTGTAGATGCATAATGATACAGATAAAAGCACTAATTTCTCAGAGCGAAGCTGTTCTTCCAATATCGAAGAGCAAATATACATACCACCTTAACTAAATGAAAACCGATAGGACAGGTCCATCCTTTGCACAGGACTGGTACCATCACTACCCAGACCTGGCCCTGGTGCCAACATGAGGAACCTTGCAGCCAGGGTTCACACCCTTTCTAGTCTGCATTGACACAACAGCAGTACGGATAGACAGGAAAAATTCCTTCAAGATTATAAGGGGGAAAAAAGGCACAGCCACCAGATTTTGCATATTAAAATGTTCAAAAGATGAAATGCCTCTACACATAAGCATGCCTGTTTATAATATGTAATAAAGGCCAACTAAAAGAAAATGAAGCAAGAATTGTACTATTAAATGATCTATTGGAATCTTTAAGTTAGTGTGATCAATAATGCAGGGCATAGCTGATAACCACAGTGAGTTATAGGTGTAATGCTCTTGTTGGATCTGCTACTTGCAAATCAATCTTAACATTTGGCGAAAATAGGAAGGACAATCATTCCAAAAGAACTATAGTACCCCTTTCAAGCCTCAAAACACCCAAAACCTATATGGGCATTCATTTGTTTGCATTGGGTATGACAGTAAAATTAGAAGGTTCACAATTTATCAGTTCCTAGTTAAAGTGCTAGAAATAAGGCGAAGCGCTTGTTTGGAATTCTTCAAAACTGCAGATGATCTTGAGACCTGCATTTTCCTTTTATTCAAGAACTCCAAGGAATTCTGTAAGCACTGAGCAGGTGGTATGTCTTTCAGAACAACAGGCTCTACCCTGCAACAGAAAATTCAACAGTATATAAGTTGCCAGCCTGAAAAAATATGAAATTTTTGAAATCCGTTGTCATGCAGAAAAAGAGCCCACCCTGCACTCTTGAGCTTTTTTTTCCTTTTTATGTGCTTTACTTCAGCCTTCTCATCCTCCGAATCAGAGAAGAGAACTTGTCTGCAGATAGACGAGGAAATGTCCTTATGTTAGAATTTTGTGTTAAAAGATCGAAATCCTTAGGAACTCACTTATTAAAGCACATGTGGACACAGAGAGAAAGAGAAACAATACTTTTCACGAGCCGCCAGAAGCTCAACAATATCACTGGGAAGCATCCCCCTATTGCTCAGAGGCTCTTCGTGAGTTTCAGGCTCTACATCTTGAACTTCATCCTTTCCAGATGGGCGTGGCGTCTTCCTTTGAGCCCATATTCTACGACGTGCTTTTCCCTCTCGAATAACCCTACATGACAGGAATCATCTCAAATTCTGTTAAGATGAAAAGATCATGCGTTTGACAATCCTAGTGCAAGTTAATATAAATATAAGAATTCTTATTTCGAATTATATATATAAATTTAAGAACTGCAAGCATTTCGCAACTGAGGATTGTGTGGAAAAAGACTTCTTTAGCAATAGAAATAAGACTAACTTTAATTTCATATGAAATGGATTGGGGATACTGATGTTACTAAACAACAAGCATAATTTCGTATATCGTGATATTTGATGCACATATTGATAAAATTCAAAATATATATAAAAAATTGATATAAATGTAAAAGTGCAAAGGTCAAGGACGACTCCTCTTTGCTAGTGCGGGTGCAATTGACCCCACTTGACCTTGAAAAAATTAATTAATGTACTATTAAATCAGGCAATAAAACTTCTTTTGATAATTTGAGATAATAAAAGATTGGAATGACAGTAACCAGGTTGTCCTTCGAAACCCACATGGTATTCAGCAAAAGCTAGCCTGCATGGAGGTCAAGTCACCTCTTGGAGCAATGGGCAAGGAAAATAATTTTTATTTACTAGTACTAAGGCCATCTTTAAGCCCCCAGAAGCAAGGAGGGGAAGAATCCAATTCTGTCTCCCACAAATTATGGGTTACTAGAACAGCATGGATCTGCAAGGAACAAGATCTGGGCAATAAATGATGATGCTCCATCTCTGCACCCAAATGGTTCAAATGGAAAATCTGTCATTGACCTGCTGCTTAAACCATCTGAGGAAGACTCATTTTTCTGGCCCATTGTCTTGAGTTCCATCTCAGGGTGGTGCTGCAGATGGAGCTCTGACATTTTTATCACTAGTGGTCAGCATCAATGGGCAAGCTGTTTGGTTTTTCATTTCCATATCATTTATATTTTTCAGTTTCTGACATCAATGAAGTGAGGATAGAAGGGCCTAATACACTTTATTACCTAAACAAACTTTGCCACAGGAAGCACCATGCAGAATAAGGAGATGCCATTAGTTTGGAATCTGAGGTAGAATGAATTTATCTTGGCTCTCAATAGAGATCATAGTCCTTGACCATGAGAAGCAAAAGTTTTAGAGCAAAACATCTCTCATTTGACGTGTAATAGCTTTTGTAGCAGACATAGCTGGTTGTTGACTTGTTCACATTGCAGAAACTGTGCAAGTATATCTACTGGAATTTCTCACACTAGGTCACTGGAAGTCCTGAGACAAAATCTGGAAGTCTTTTTTCAAGAGTGGCTGCTAAACATTTTCATTTCAAGAAAAGAAGAATAGCTCCGTGCATAAGCAACAGGGAACATCTCAAGCTTAAGTTTTTCTTTTCTGTCTCACCAACAGGGCAAGCTCAAATTAGAAAGGGTTCTTTTAGGGATTTCACACAAAAATTAACATAGGTTATTTTAGTAAGGGGTAAAATAATAAGGGAATGCTGGGTATTTTACATCAAATTTAACAGAATTAATGTTTGTTAATCGTGAAATGTTAATTCTATGTATAATCAAAAGGCAATCACATGCCTGTAAAAAAACAGAAATCTAATTATGTTTTGGTAATTGTCCATTATTTTTAATTTATATTTTGCTGACTTTTATAGTGGTCTAGCTCTGTCCCTAAATATGATCCAACCAATTACTTATAATCCGAAGGTATTATTCTTAAAAGATAATAAATTTTTTAAAAATAAATTAATTAATTTGTATATAGTGTTATAAATTTACAAAAAAATGTTTGGAATATTTTACTTTTACTATAAAATAAAATAAAAAACTTTAATTTGAATAACAACAGGTAATGGATCGACATGTAACTATTTTGTATATAAGCGGTACCCCCTTGGTACCTTGAGCATAATAATACTTTCCTCTTATTTCAAAAAAAAATAAACAGGTAATTGATTAAAAAAGCTCTAGTAGCACCAAACCTATATTAGCACCTATTGACTTTTACATCTAATCAGACTTCTAGTTTCTAACAGTAAAAGCAAAAAGCTCAACCAAACAAAGACTTCATAATTGGACTCTGAAATGAGAGCTCAGCACCTTATATACTTGGAAGCAGCTGAAAGCACTTGGGAAAAGGAAGGAGAGTCATGAGGAGCAATAGAGAGAGAAAAGACGGAAAAAATTTATAAAAAAAAATTTAAAAAAAAATGTAGAAGTAGAATTCCAGTTGAAGCTAACAAAATTTGTTAACAGAACGTGCAATTTGGTACATTGTGCTAGTCTCAAGCTCAAATTAATACAATTAAAGTATATGATGGATAAATACAAAAATTATAAGGGGTATTTTTTTTATATTATTCACAAGTTTATGAGCATCTCACTAGATAGGCCCAAAATCACAATATATGTAAGCCCTAGCAATCCTTAATTTCCTATTCTGCAATATTTCCTCTTCATCTTGTGGGGGCCTAGCTGAAGGTTATTGAAGATGTTGATCTCACAGAATTTATCTTTTACATCAATTTAGTCGTCCCATTGACATTAAAAAGCCATCTAAGTAAACTTCAGTGCTTATCAGTTTCAACTACAACACCTCTAAACACACCATACCTTCATTATTTGACTAATAAATTTCAGAAATAAAACCTTAACAGTTCAATGATTAAGTAATTAACAGTATATTTTCTATAAAATTAAAAGATCGAGAGGGATAAAGGCATGCTACCTTGGTTAACCAAGAAACCCTATAATTTCTCAGTGCAACCTTTATACATAGAAGCACCTACAGACTGGCACTATGTTTGGAACAAATAAATTCCAGAAACAGTTCTGAAATTCATTAGAAATCTATGTTCTTATGTTTAGAACTTGATTACAAAAGTGGATTTGCAAATGAATTCTCCTTCTTTTCTGTAATTTATTTGTTCCAAACGTAGCTGCAAAATAATGTATTTTAGGTCTCACTACACCTGCCAAAGGAGTGTCTTACTTCCTCAGATATCTAAACAGGCTAAAGACATAAAGCCTAATTCCTGTGCTCTTCAAAGTAAACATCTATATTGCTAAAAATCAATTAAATATTCGTTTTCTCACCAAATACTGACAATAGTAGATTCTGATCCAAATACTTCCTAGCTACCAAACATAAACAGATAAAAAATCGTAGTTCTCTGTATACTTAAATAAAAACGGAAAAACTAAACGAGAGAGCACACCTGGCCTTACTTTCGTTTTGAGCTTTCCTTATTTCCTCGTCTTTCTGTATAGCCTACAAGCCATAAGCAAAACCATATGACTTCCTATTTCGCAAAATAAAATTCGCCTTTGCTTGGTTTACATAAACACATAATGAAGAATGAATAAAGACCTGCTCTTGAGTAAACACCTCGGGTCCGTCCGAGTCATAGCCTCTATCCGACATCTGATTGTGGTACTTCTCGTCCTTCGGGATTCTAGGATCTAGGGTTTATGGCACTGCGAATCCTCCACTGAAATTCTGCGTTCTGTGACGCTTGAAAAATATTGGGTTTAAATAAAGGTATAAACTGTTTGTGCTCAACGCCCGAACTTTATAGCTTGATTGGGCGTGTAAACAATGACTGGGCATAAAACGGCAGCGAATTGTTTTCCATTTATTCATGTAAATAGTAGTTAATATAATTAAGTTTGCATAATAATAACAAAGAAATAATTATTAAATTTAATATAGTTATAATAATAAAAATTAATGTCTATGGCTTGATAAAAATTTTAATACATTTTAATTACGAGATAGTAAAATTGAATATCATAATATTAATTATTATAAGAATCTCTATATACAATTCAAAAATATACGTGTTTAAATAAATTATCTTTTCAACTTACACAAAATGTTAGAATTGTATCTCACATATGTAGGGACAAAGAGATTATATTAAACTTCGATTTATTACAAAAGATGCAACTTGTAATTAAAAATTTTTTAAAAATTTATTAATGGTGGTGTAGTAAATATTTAACAGTAATCGTAAAAAAGTAATTCGAGTATTCACTTTAGAATAATATCAAGAATGATAGAGAATGAAAAATTTTTGAACTATAACATTATTAGACATGTGTAAAAATCATTAAAAAAAAAGAAAAATCTTCTTGCCAATAACGAAGATATAAAAACTGAGAAAAATACTTTTTTATTTCTTATGTTAACTAAGCATGATACTAATTCAATAATATGAATAATATAAATTGGTTTAATAAAATTTTTGTCTCATTACAATATGTGATTAAGTAGAAAGATATGAAAAACTGTAGTTCATAATTTCACTTCTTTTATTTGTGTGGTTTTTCATAGATATATAGATGTCTCCGTATATATGCAGTACAACTAAAGGAAATGTGTTAGATTATTATAATTTTGATGTTCGAGGTGTTTCTCAAATATAGTTTATTGATATTTGTGCGTGGTTTAGTTTGGTTGAGAGTGGCAAAAATTATTCATATGATAAAAGGAAATATCATTGTACAATTATTATTGCAATTTACTTACTATTTTCCAAATAATGTTGTCTTTAATTCTCTTATCGTATTCCATTTCTACCTACAAAATTATAGATGATGGTGAGTTACAAATCGTTAAATATTAATTTTTTTAGTATTTGAGATTTTAACTTGACATAATTTCTAGAAGAGTATTAATTTATATTGATATCATATTTTGGGAAAATTGTCAAAAATTTTATAGTAATAACATTTTTTGTAAATGTTATAATTTTATTTTTTACTAATATCTAGAAATTTGGTGGGAGTGTGAATTTTGATAGTAAAACATAAAGTTGGCCATGAAAAAAAAAAAAACTATTGAGGAAGAATAATCTCACTTTTGTCGATAATATTTGTTGACTCTTATTTATTATTACGGCATAACATACTCGTAATGAGAATTATATTGTTGTAAATTGAAAATCATATTCTAAGTTATTAAATGTCAATAAAATTAAAAAAATAAGAGTTTATTCACCTTTTTCTATTTTTTATGATAAAAGCAATTTAAATAATTTTTTTTTTCAAAGTCTATTAACTATTATCTAGTATTGTCAGATATGCCCATGGATAAACTTGAATTTTGAAGTAACATTTTTATTACACCTTTCTTTAATTGGAAAATATAATGAGAAACAAAATATAAAATTTATTAGATAGGCCTAATGATAACATAATAATGTTACTAAATGAACATTTAGAAAAAGAAATTATTAAAAATAATATAATAAATAATAGTAGACTACTACAATGATATAATCAAGAATACTATATTGATTTTGATTAAAGAAAACATTCTGTAGTTTAAGTTGAATTACATAAGTCAAACTATGCTAAACGTGTGGTCGTGCAAAATTACATTTACATGAAAAAAAAAACATAATTACATATATGTTTTATTATTGATCTTATAACACAGAGAAAACTTGGCAATCAAAATAATCTTATGAAAATATCTCAATATTTAAGAAATAAAGTAATGCTTGAGAATTCAAAAGATTAATTCAATGCTAATAAACGATGGCGTAAACTACGCATGCTTTAGGAGTGTGGTCATTGTCCTAGTTGATCATGATCTGTTTTTTGTTTTTTGTTTTTTTTTTATTATGAAAGAAATAGAAATAGGTGAGCTATATATGCTCATTAAGAACTATTTGACAAATTAATATATAAGCTATATATCGTATAAGTGGGTCTTACTTATCTTATCTTTAGGCTATTTTGAAATACAATATCATCGAAATATTTATAGTTTTGTGTATCTTTTTTATTTTTCAAATATATTGATACATTTTTCACATGTTTTCTATTATGTTTTTTTATTTAAACTTGTTAAGCATATTAATTTAATTTTATCTTTGTCACTTAAGATTGATTTTACTGTTAGTATTTTAAATTGATAAAGAAGTTAACACTTTCCGATTTTAATTTTTATGACTCTTACTGTAAGAATTATTCGCCTTTCTTTTAACAAGTATAATAATATCATTTATAAAATTTGTAATGTAAATGTATTACCATACATTTTATTTCTTTTATTACTAGTTGGCACTAATTTCTCATTATACGATACCGTTTAAATCATTATCAAATAAGAAAAATCAATAACACTTCAACAACATGGACATAATTCTAATAATGGTGGAAATTATATAATATTTCTATTAGTTAAGATTTACTGATGACTGTAAGTAGCCATACACACACTTGCCCCTCTATTGCCTTAATATGATACAGTATATTACACCCTCTCCCAATGGAGTACACCACTCAACCATAACCAACCACTCACGCATGTGCCCCTCTGAGAGTATAAACACTGCAATCACATATACATATGCTCCCACAACAAATATAAAGTACGTAATTGCATATGTATCGAATCACATGAAAAGTACAATGTACATTACTCTCAATAATATTTTCCATCCGCGAGAAAGGGTCTCAATCACATAATCAAATCTCGACCATACATATACGTTCTTCATTGATAAATGATTAAATGTTATACCCATTTCAACACATCACATATCATTTAATTCATACTCCACATTTATTCATTTTCTCTTCTTTTCAATTTAATTATACATTTTATCAGATTATATTGTTATGATTAATTATAAATTATTTCTTTCCTTTCCTTGTATCCTTTATTGTTTTAATTATTATATCATTTTTCTTGTAATTTCATATTTCTTCTCCATAATGACGTGTCTTTTAATTGCCACCTTATTACAATTATATTGATAAATTCTATGATGCACTTTCCTTCAACTTTACATGTTCATTATTTAGTTGTTTAGGGTTGCAATGCATCTTTAAGGGTGATGTTTAACGACACATAAATCCTTGTTGTGAATGATGCCATTCCATATGAAATTCAATTATTTTTCTATTTAAGTTTACAAGTCTCTCGTTCATTTGGGTTTAATTTTAATTGTACATCTCCTTAATGGTTTTATAACAATTTCACTATATAAAAACCCATTTTAACTCATCCGTTACATTTACTTTTCCATTTTTTTTGTCCTGTTATATTCCTCTTTATTTCATTATTCTCGATTAACCTTACTCTTAAATCTTATCGTGGATACAGGTCTATATATATATATATATATATTAACTTAATTACATTTGACTATTTTTAATGGGTTTTGGGTTTCACTGCGTGAATTTAGGTTTATTCATTTTAACGTTTCTACTTTAATTTGTTTCGCCCAACTTGGGGGTTGCATCTTCCATCGACAGCCCTAGAAATCTCCCTAATCGCGTTCACGGCATGTATGTGTTCTAATAATGGAACTAATTTTCTGTTACTCATTGTTCATTCTTCTAATTTTGTTTGAAAATATATCTAAATTTTTCCTCCCCATGAATGGTGAAATTGATCAAAACAGAATCTCAAACACTGCATGCTCGTAGATTTCGGGGGACTACCAAATCTTGCAGTTCAAAGAGTAGACTACATATAAATTTTTGCTAGGGATGAAAATGTATGTCATCAGCACCTGATCAATTTAGTTCGTTATTCCAATTTCATCTACTTGTAATAATGGAATTTGGCTTTTTATACTTCTCTCTTCAAGAGGTTAGTTGTTTTGCAGATTGGAGTCCTATGCTGGTGCACTTACCAATTTTGAGGTGCTCAATTTTCTAAATTCAAGAGGGGCCTCTAGGGATCCTACACGAGTTATTGCTTCTATAGCACAATCAGAGTACAAGGTGATTTATTAGAGCATTGATGTTCAACAAGTTGTATTGTTGGGAATATCTGTTAAATATACTCTGCTAATGGTGGCACAGGTTTATGACTATTTGTTTGACACTGCTGCTTGTAGTCAGACAAGAGAATGCATCAATGAGTTCTTGGAGAAGTGTAAAAAGTATAATTTGGCAAAAGCTGAGATGCTCAACATCATCAACCTTAGGCCATGTTCTGTAGTTGAAATTGATCCGGTAAACTCCTCATAGCTGTTAATTATGTGATTTTTTAAATACACTATAATTATATTCTTTCAAACCTGATATTTATTGAACTAGGTTAGAGTCTGTTATTATAATTTTAGTTTCATTAGGATTTCCTTTATGGTTTGCACTTATTTAAGTTTCTTGCTAGAGTTTTTAGTTCAAAGAAGTTTAGATTAAAGTATAGCCTTCAAATACTTCGTAGTTTCTGCTATATGAAGAAACATTTCTCTTCAAATACTCATATTGTCAATCCAAGATAGCTTGTGCAGAAGATGTTTTACCTGGAGATTGAAATGTTCAACTGTAGGAATTGAAACAAGGATCTTGTAACAAACCTCATTAATGAAAAGCTTCTTAACTTTGTTTCTCATGCATGCCAGGCTTAAAAAATTAAAGATTGCTTCCAATTTTCCTCCACATCAACTGCTTACTTGTCCTTAAGTAGAAAAAAGAAAAAATTTACTTCGCCTACCATCTACAAATGATGGCTCAATCTATTCCTCAATATTCTATATATTTAATTTTTTCTTCCGTCAATTAACATAGAGTGTTTATTTGTTTGAAAACTGATTTAAAGAGGCTGAATCGATATGGGTGAACTATTTTGAGTGCCAAATTTTAGTGGAATAAGTTAAGCATTGTGGATTTGATGAATCTCAATCTTTATCATGTGCATGTGAGGCTTAAGTGGTCTTTTAGTCACTGAACATTATCGACATCTTGGTGGTCTACTTGTTTGCTGGTGAGGTTTATAGATCAGGAGCTCTTTTAGTGATGTGTCTTGTGTTGACTTCCAATTAAGCAACGATAGTTTGGTCTTAGGGAGTGAGTGGCACGTTTCTCTGGTGTTTCTTGCGGCATGGCATCAGATATAGATGGATAGAAGCGGTCTAAGGTTGCAAGTGGTGGCTAGTCAACTTTATTTAAAAACAAAGTGGTGGCTAGTCAACTGCTACTCAATGGTTGTTGGTGGTTTACTACAAACGAATATGGGTTCTTTTAGGTTTACGCTCTTTTTCTTGATAGTTGTTATTGTTTGGACGTGTGGTCTTTGAGATTTTTCTTAAAGGTGTCAGAGCGTTTTAGCTTTTTTATACTAATTGATGTAGGATAAATTAGAGTAGAGTAGCCTACTAAGGAATTTGGGAAAAAATTTTAGATATGACACATGGCATTTCCTTGGGTAAATCTGCTTCACTCATTCATAAATAACAACCATTGATCAAAATCTTGCCTCTTTTTTTGATGTTATGAATTGTGAGAATTGTACCACTAACAGCCTTCCAAATAAAAAAAAAAGAAAAAGCAATCATGAGTGGAGTGTTTAACTAAATAAGTTAAATAGATTATGATTATTGAATAATAACCATAATTGAAAACAATTCTTTAGTATTAAATTTATTCCAAACTAGTTTCTTCTTCTTTTGCATCATTTTTTTGAGATAAAAAGTATAGTATGTATATTAATGAGACAAAAAACGGGGGTACTGCCCATGTACAAAGATTTACAAAAGGGTTAGTGTATTATTACATTCCCAAAATCCACATCACTAATAATGTTATTACCTAACAATATAGTCCCAAAATAATGAATCCATTTATCTTTTAGCCTTTTTATCCCTTTCTCTAACCCTTCAAAACTCTAGAATTTCTCTATTTCCAAAGAATCCAAAAGACAGTAAAAAGAATTAAGTTAGCTATTTTCCTTTCTATACACAGGCCATCCCACGCCCAAATTTCCTTCCCAACAGAGCTCACAACAACCCAATTAATCTCCAAAAGCCCGTATACCATGCACCACAGCCTGTACGCCGTAGGACACCACAAGAGTAGGTGTCTTCTTCTTTTGCATCATTCATTACTATTTGGTGAAAAATCAATCTTGAGTTTTTTGGTTTTGGCAAATACTCAATCTTTACTTTTGAAATGACAAAGCAATCAACCTTGAGCTTTAGTTAATTTATTTAACTAAATTAAATAGATTAAAATTATTGAATAATGACCATAATTAAAAAAAAGTTCTTTACTACTAAATTTATTCCAAAATATTGTATTTTTCTTGTGCATCCTTACAATTTGGTGAAAGCTCAACCTTGAGTTTTTTGTTCTTGACAAATACTCAACCTTGAGTTTTGAAAAAAGAAAGCAATTAGAATACCAAAGGCGTGAGTGTACTCTCTTCAAGCTCTTTAAAAAGTCTATTCTCATGATAGTCTTATTGGAAAAACTGGAAGTTAGCGAAAATTGTAGTTTCCAAACATCATGAAACTAGACAAGGTGATCACACAAAATCTTCTCAATGCGGTTATTATGGAAGGAAACAACTCCAATAGGAGCATGAGGCAGAAAACAATCATTGCAAGAAGGAAGTTGCTCAATATTTTCAGCATAGATGGAAACAACTGCAATGGAGCCTCCATTTCTTTTAGTGCCAATGGTGATTTACGAGAAGCTTCAAGCTTCTCATCTTGTAACATTGGTATAGCTCTTTAAAAAGTCTATTCTCATGATAGTCTTACTGGAAAAACTAGAAGTTAGCGAAAATTGTAGTTTCCAAACATCATGAAACTAGACAAGGTGATCACACAAAATCTTCTCAATGCGGTTATTATGGAAGGAAACAACTCCAATAGGAGCATGAGGCAGAAAACAATCATTGCAAGAAGGAAGTTGCTCAACATTTTCAGCATAGATGGAAACAACTGCGATGGAGCCTCCATTTCTTTTAGTGCCAATGGTGATTTACGAGAAGCTTCAAGCTTCTCATCTTGTAACATTGGTATAGCTACATTCTTAAGCTCTGCATTGTACTCTTGCAAACAATCCCACAATTCCATGACTTTTGCATATAGGTCAATTTTTTGTGCTCAATACCAATCTAGCTACCACATTGTAATAAATGCATTGATCATTTGAAGAATTTATAACATAGATAGCATCTTAAAAAAAGATATTGATACTTGTTACAAGCTTGATTATGTGGACATATTATTTGTATATTTAGTGTCTATTTGGTTGAGAATTTGCTTATGGCTCTGCAGCTAGAAAGTAGTGCCCAGAAGTAGAAGAGCTTTTAAGGAAAAGCAAAATCTTTTTTTCATCTTCTGAGGAAAGTAAAATTAAAAACTGGAAATAAATATTCATGACTTGTGTTGGAGCAGATGAATGGTATCTTTAGTGAGTATATGACTTTATGTTTAACTAATCTATTAATTTAATATTTTTAAATAAGTAACAATAGTAATTTAGGATTAATAATTTATATTTGTGATAAATTGTTTGAATAAATTTTTATTTTAAAAATTAAATAATGATGAT
Organism: Carica papaya; assembly: GCF_000150535.2. Next base: position 1,197,922 of record NW_019014677.1, on the reverse strand, counting down.
TTAAAAGTAATATGATATTGAACAAAATAAATTGAATAATTCAAGTTAAATAAATAGTTCAAATTACTAGAATACTTTTTAAGAGAGAAATATTATTTAAATAACTGTAGTAATTAGTTATTTTTTTCTCATGTGAAAATTTATTATTAATTCACAATACAAATAATCAAATATAAGATTACTTTTTATAGTGAAAAAACTTTTACCAGACTAAACACTATATATGTATATATTTATTTTGTTTATAACGTTGTACTCTTTTTACCTTAAAGTTGCTTTTCTTGAAGGTTTATTTCTCAGCACTTGTAAAATTTTGCTACACAAGCACTAGCAGGCCAAGCATATCTTTAATCGAGTAGGTTATATCATGAATTTTGACAAAAAGTTTGTTGTATTCCATGTCAAGGTTGTAACATTCAACGATTCATAAGTATCTGATAAGCTTGGCCTGAGAATTTGATTTCTTACATGCTTCAACAAAGTGTTGCTTAGGAAGTGGCTTTGGAGATAAACGTTTTAGTAAGATACCGGTAGAAATTGATGAGAGCAAAATTTGGAATTGTAGATAGGGTTTGGAGGGCAGAAGGATTAGCTCACGTCATGGTTCAAGTCTTTGGAAGAAAATTAACTCCAGGTGGAATTATTGTACTGTATTAAAATGAGGATTGACTACCATAACAATGTGGTTTTCGGCATAGTAATTGGTGTGGTTGTGGGCTCGTCTTTGATAAGTAGTTTGTTTTCATTATATTTTACTAATAGGTTGTAAACTATTGATCCTTTGGAAACATGAATTATTGGGGGTTGGTTATTTGGGTCTCCTTCATAAAAAAAAGTATATCAAATCTTTTTTTTCTCTCTAAAATTTTCTCTCTCTAAAATCTTCTCTGAACAACAAACCCTTATCTTCACCTAGAATCTATCCTTACACCCTCCTTCATCAAAACAATGCAAAACTTGCCCTTGTAACCCTACAGCAGTCCGACCGACCAGTTTTCCCCTCTCCGAACTCACAAAATGATCTCAACACATTCCAAAAGATTTGTTCTTATTGGAAATAAGTCATTTGACATCACTTACGATGGGCAAAAGCTTCATGGAATCAGAATCTACGAAAATGGTTGTGGCATTAGAGTAATCATCTCAATGTGCAGAGAGGAAGTTGCCTGGATTCTAAATGCCTTGAGCAACTTTTACTAGAACAATGGTGGGCGAACTTTGGGGAAAAATTTCAAAGGCTGCTTCCACCATCTTTTCTTGGCACTGGGTAGGAACACAAGGGGTAGATTTCTGGTCCTTTCAGAATTGAAGGACAACTCCAAGAAAAGGATCTTCATACCAAATGGTTTTGAGGCTAGCGGGTGGTGGCGCATTATGAAATCCATCTTCGAACTTGCTAAAGTACCCCTTGTTAATCCCTTCAATCAAAACGGCAGTATCATGAAATCTATAACACCCCCTCAAATATCATCTGCCAACTCTCCGCTTTTGTCAATTGGGAAATTTGTTCTATCATCTTCTGTTGTCCAAAACGTAACCACAATACCCATTTTCCACTTTTAACAACAAAGAAATCCTAAGCGGCAACTTTAGCAGCATCCAACAAGAACCCTACTCGGGCGAAGACGATTCGGCCTGATCCGATCCCAAATGACTTGCTGTTTGAAATTCAAAATCCCTCAACACTCAAGGGAAAGGCGGGCAACGCTACTAGTGATCCGAACTATTTGATGGCCCAACAACCCATTAGCAGGGAGACCACAAAGCAGGCAAAAAAGCCCAAATACACTTGGGCTGAGAAAGAGAAATGGACAAATCATGCTGGGCCAAGCATGGTAAAGAGTAAACAAATCAGCCCGAAGGCGCTCCCCAAGAAAGTTCAATGAGTCTGGAGAATAAAGAAAAAGCAACAATGCCCGTTAAAAGTTCAGAATATAGCTGGAATTTCAGAAAGGGTGTCGCATTAGTGCCCTAACTTGAATCACAATCCCGTTGGAGATGAGCTCATAGACATGACTACCTTAGCTTTTTGCTCTAATGCATGGAATTCTTCTTCATCTCTTCAGAATAGAGTTTCAATTTTGGAAGAGGAGCAAAGATCAATCACGGGAGCTGAGTTGGTTGTACATCGATAGACAGAAGAGACACAACACGACACAAGCACGCAGCTCATGAATGAAAGAACCTTAACTGATGTTTTCCGAGCTCTAAACAAGCTTATCAGCAACAATCCAAGGTCAAACTCCCAACTTTTCGCTGGCTGGTTTTGTAACAACATTTTGTGCATCAACCAGTACCTCGGAACTTCATTTCTGAATCAAGAAGTAGATGCAAGACCACTTCTTGTTGACTGGCTCAATGGAAAGGTAAACAACAACTTTGAGCCTCTATTGTTGGAGCACAGTAAGAGGAAGCAAAAAAATAGTGGCTCCAAGCTCAAAAGAATTCAGTCCTCTATTAACTATGATGAGCGCAACAAGAGGGACAAGGAGGGAGGGAATGATATCCAAATTTTCAAATGATAGGTAAAGTTTTATCGTGGAATGCACGGGTCTAAACGATCATAAGAAGAGGACAATCATCAAAGGCTGCATTAATCAATGGAAGCCTTCAGTCATTTGTTTACAAGAAACCAAAATGGAAGCTATAAATGAGAAAATTATTGGTAGCCTCTGGAGGATGGACAATATTGACTGGAATTTTCTTCCGGCCGAGGGCTCTGCTGGCGGCATTCTAATTATGTGGAGGAAGGATTGTGTTAATTATTACGGCGTGATTTTGGGTGAGATCACAATCTCTTGCCTTTTCTCTAATTTATTTAATGGAGATTTTTGGTATATCTCTGGAGTTTATTGCAGAGGTAATTGTGAAGAACGCATCAAGTGGGTAATGAACTAAGACACATTAAAAGCTCTTGGGGGGAAAGGGGCGTTGTTGGGGGAGATTTCAACATGGTATTGAAATGTTTTGAGATGTCAAGTGGTTCTACCAACCCAAAGGATATTGATGATTTTAGCACACTCATTGACAGTCTTGACCTTAATGATCTTCTGTTAATGGGGGGAAGATGGACCTAGAGCAATCTAAGGGAACACTCCTCTTCCTCTAGAATTGATAGGGTTCTCATTACTACAAATTTTCTTTCGGTTCTCCCTAATTTAAACTAGAAAATTCTGTCCAGAACAACTTCAGATCACTTCTGTTGGCTTCGGATGGGATTCAATGGGGCCCCATCCCCTTCAGGATCGATAATAAATGGCTGGTGTTGGATAGCTTCAAAAAACTTGTTGCTGATACTTGGAACAACTCGATTATTAAGGGCACTATCAGTTACAGAATTGCCACAAAATTCAAAATGCTCAAAGTTGTTATCAAAACGTGGGCTAAGGAGATTGGCAGGAAAGAAGAAGAAGACATCAATGATATCCTTATGGAAATAGATGACTTGGACAGAAAAGAAGAACACTCACTGCTTTCCATCGATGAAAAGAGATAAAAGAAAGAATCTGAAGCTTATGCTGTCTAATAAGCTGCACATAGAAAGCCATATCCTGGAAACAAAAAACCAGAGTAAATGGATTGAGATGGGGGATAGAAACTCAAAATATTTCCACATGCTTGTAATCACAGAGAAGAATCAACTTTGTGAAAGAACTCACATTTGGAAACAACAGAATTAATGGTAATGAGACTCTTAGGGAAGGTGTGAAAATTCATTTTCAGAATTTGTACACTGAACGGCATGATCACAGACCGAATCTGAACAACCTATCTTTTAACAACATTTCTGAGCAAGATAAGGAGCACTTAGAGGGAAAATTCACTGAGGAAGAAATTTTAGATTGTCTTCGGGACTGTAATGGAGATAAGCCGGCAGTCTGGATGGTTTCAACTTCAACCTCCTCCAAACTTTTTGGGATATAATAAAAGGTGACATTACTGAATTTTTAATGACTTCCACATTCATAACACCTTTGTCAGATCTCTTAATTCCACATTTCTCGTTATGATTCCAAAACGAGCCAACCAGGAGAATATAAATGATTTTCGGCCTATTAGCCTCATTGGGTGTATCTACAAATTATTATCTAAAGTCCTTACTTAAAGGCTCTCTAAAGTGCTTGACAAAATCATTAGTGAATGCCAACATGCTTTTGTTTACGGGCAACAAATATCTGATGCCATTTTGATTGCTAATGAGACTGTTGATGAAGTTATAAAACACAATAAGAAGAGTGTTCTTTATAAACTTGACATGGAAAAAGCGTTTGATCATGTAAACTGAGACTTTATTGACTACATGTTTCAAAGAATGGGTTTTGGTCAGAAATGGAGAAGCTGGATCATATTTTGAATCACAACCTCCAGCTTCGCGATTATGGTTAATGGCTGACCTTCATCATTTTTTATTGCATCCAGAGGTTTGAGGCAGGGGGACCCTCTTTCCCCTCTTTTCTTTATCATTGTTATGGAGGCCTTAGATAAACTTATTGAGAAAGCTAAAGAACTGCATATGCTTAAAGCTATTACCGTTGATAATACAAACAAAACAATTGAGACATCTCAATTATTTTTCGCTGATGACATCCTTATCTTCTGTCAACCGAAGATTCGCTCATTCATTTTTTTGAGATGCATTTTATCATGTTTTCAAGCTGTCTCTGGTTTAAAAATCAACCTACACAAGTATGAAATGGTTATTTTGGGTGCTGGTGATGATAATGTTGATTCCCTTAATGCTACTCTCGGTTGTAGACTCTCACTTCTGCCTATCACCTATCTCGGAGTGCCGCTGGGTGCAAAACACAATGACAGCAAGATTTGGGACCCTGTTGTAGACACGGTACAAAACAGATTGGCCACTTGGAAAAGAAATTTTTGTCTAAAGGGGGTAGACTTACTCTCAACAAAAGCACTCTCTCCAACTTGCCCATCTATCATCTCTCGGTGCTCAATATTCTGTCTAAGGTGCAAAAAAGATAGAAACAATTCAATGTAACTTCTTATGGGGAGATGTGGATAATGAAAGGTAAAAATATCACCTTGTCAGCTGGAAAGTCAAAAAACCAGTAAGAGATGACGGATTGGGGTTGCGAACTCTTGTTAATTTAAACAAAGCACTCATTGGGAAATGGATATGGAGATATTGGAATGACAAAGAAAGTCTTTGGAAAAAGGTTATTGATTGTAAATAGTTTTCTGGTGATCAAAAGAATCGTTCACAAATTAAAAAACACAACTATGACAGAAGTCTATGGAGAAATATCATGAACATCAGCCCGGCTTTTCTTGATTGTACTGAGTGGATTATCAGCAAAGCTGACAAAATTCAATTTTGGAATGACGCCTGGTGCGGAACAATGACTCTCAAAGACAGATTCCCATAGATTTATGCCATCTCTAAATTCAAAATTGCTCGTGGGAGATGTTGTCACTCCGGACAGCCTTAATACATGGAACATTACTGTAATGAGAAATCTTCAGGATTGGGAAATTGAAGAATTCGAAGTCTTATTTCTTTATTTGTCGCACATTCAGATTAAAAATCATGAAGAACAAGTTGCATTGGAAACACAAAAACATTGGCAAATTCACTGTCAGCTCATTCTATGACTTTCTGGATGGCTGGATCAATAGTAATCAATTGAAATTTCCGGCTAAAATTATTTGGAAATCTGGAGCCCCACCCAGAATCTCTTTTTTCGCATGGGAAGCTGCTAAAGAAAAAAATTCTTACCCTGGATAATCTTAGGAGGTGAGGAATTCCTATTGCAAACAGGTGCTACCTCTGTAAAATGGGACTGGAATCGTGTAATCATCTTCTACTTTGGTGCCCTTTCTCTGACAAATTTTCGGTGATGATTCTTGGCTTGTTGAGGCTTTCTTGGGTCATGGCAAACACAGTCTTTGGGGAACTTCTTGGGTGGGAAGGTCTTAGCAAAAGAGACAAGTTCTTTAAAATTATCCACCTCACGGTATTTTGGATCATTTGGAAGGAAAGAAACAAACGTGCTTTTGACGGAAAAGAATTAGATTTCGACACTTTAAAAGACAATTGGTTTCACTATTTTGGCTCTACTATACTTGAGCATGATATTGATAGTAATGTTGATTTTGCTTTTATTGTAGATATAGTTATCGATATGTAAATTTTGTACATGTGCAGTGCCCCCTGGCACCTATCATCAATACATTTCTATACTTTTATTTCAAAAAGAAAAAAAGTTATTTGGGTCTCCTTCAGCATATATGCTAGTGTGGGGTATTAGAAGCTAGTGGTTCGTTTACTATGAAATCTGTCCACCCTGATCTTGTTTAGGACAATCTTTTCTAAATAACTTCTCATGGAAGCTCATTTGGAAGCTTAATTGTATGCCCTATTGGCTTTTGCATGGGAGGCGGTGAGAGGTTGAACCCTCATGATTGATTATCTCCAAAGGAAGGCGAAGATCCTTGTTAATGGATGCTATTTTTGCATGATGGTAGCAGAGACATCAGACCATCTATCTAAAGGTGCCTCTTTTCTTTTTGTTTTTGGTGTGTTGCACTAAAGTTACTTGGGTCAGATATTGTCATGTTTGTGGCTAAAGAGGCTTGGGCATGGCATGGAATATGCAGAGATGATAAGTGCAAGAATAGACTGATTCTCTTATCCCCCTTTCTACTATGTGCTTCATTTGGAAGGAAAGTAATCAAAGAGCTTTTGAGGAGTTGGCTTTTCCTTTGAACTTTATTGAAAATTTGATGAATTGTAAAGTGTCTGTACATGGGAGCTATATCCTTGGTGGGTTGTTTGTATTTATGTTTTTCTTCTTCAAAATTTTTTTTAAGTATATGATATACTTTAAAAGTGAGAGTAGGGCTTGAATTTGACGAATCGATTCGAGAAGCCAATAGGATATATTAAAAAACTTAGGACATATTGAACCTGAACCAGTCAAGCAGTAACAATCCACTAGCAAATTGCATGAATGAGATCCCCGTGCCTCTCTCAGGTCACATGTGAGGATCAAGCCTCTAGCAAAAGACTGTCTAACAATGGTGATTGCAAATAGACAGTCAGTGATTGTTGGTTTAACCGGGAATAGGCGGGTCTTGAAGAGTTGCAATGTTAGAGGTGGGTCACTTGTTTCATAGATTTTGATCAAGGTTTGGCCACAAATATTTGACAGAAAAGCCGGCTGCTGGTCTCTGCTTTGGTTTGCACAGTGGTGGCAGCTAAATGGTAGAAGAACATGTTGGACAATGAAGCAGAGTCAGCGGTTTGGGTTTTTCCTTTTCATCTTCAAGCTTTTGTTGTCTTTTCTTTTTCAGAAATATTATTTTGGCAGTGCAAGGATATGAATTTTTTTTTTCTGCTTTAAAGTAAGATTTAGCAAGGAAGATGGTAGAAGTTGGAATTTGATACCAACTAATGAAGTAGGTTGAAACTAACTTGTCCAAGATAGCTTAGAAATTAGAGGAATAGAGGTGGGAACCAGAGGAAATTGGAGATTAAAATGAAGGAAATTAAGGAAGAAGCGATAGAGCAGGATAGATTAGAAAGAAACAAAATTTCTTGATTTACAGAAAACAGAATATAGAGTAATAGATAATAGAAATTTTAGCCAAAGGCTCTTAATTTGTCATAATTGTTTGTCCTCTAATCTATGTTAGTAACCTTCATATAGGTGCTATTTACAATTAATAATGAAGTATTAAGATAATAAAATATGAAAGAAGAAGTTTCTAGTTGCTCCTGATGCTTAAAATCTAAGTAATAAGCTAGATTCTCAATAATAACAATAATTACAAAAAAATTTATATTAAATTTATTTGAAACTAGGATCTTATTTTTGCTTCAGTCTCCTTCCGATGTTGATTAAAACTTGGAAGAAACTTATTTTGTTAATTTGAGGAAATTTCAGTCATTAGAAACTTGATATCCTATATCTTCCATTATATCCTGCTTATGCCAGCACCATTTTTCCTATTTGTCCTTGGACTCTAAAACACAGATTAGTATTTTGAAGCTTCTTTTATAGGAACTTAATCATGCTAGTACCTAATATGAAAAGTAGAGGCAACAAGTGACAGAGAAAGAACTAGTGAAATTCAGTCTTGCATAGTATGTGTGTGTGTGTGTGTATATATATAGAAAATGAAGAGGAAATATCATTGGAATGTACAAAAGATATACAAAGTAAATGAGGATAAAGCTATTGTCCAAAAGAAAAGGAAACAAAATATGAATTATTGATGCATGACAGTAACTCAATCCCTTTGTAATATGAACAAAGAAAATCCCGTAAAAAAACCATGGGTCTTAGTCCAAAGGGAAGTAAAAACCATAATCCTCTCCCAGATGCCATCAGACAATTGAGACTTTTGCTAAAATTTTTTGCCTTTCTTCCCAACCAAAAATCCATAATCCAGCGAAAATAGTTTTCGCTGAAGCATCTTTTGATCTTTACTTTTTTCAAAAAACCACATAATGAGGTAGAGATGAAGATCATCAAGTCAGGAGGCCATCCCACAATGAAGTAGCAAATGGTTGTTATATTCAGTTCAGTGGAAGCATGTCATGCTGTTAGCTACTAAGTATTTTTGGATAGGATTTAGCATTCTTAGATATCACATCTAAAAATTGGGATTAAGGTAGAAAATATTTGCACTTAAGATCCTTAAGCATCAGATCTGAGATGAACTTTTCTCAAGCATCACCTACGGTAAGGATTTTTTAAGTATCACACCTAAGACATGATTGCATCACACAATCGAGGTACTAGGGAGATTCTCATGAGAAATTATTCATTAAAGCCTTGATTCAATGTTAAAATTATAAAGGTATTATGCTTAAAATAAAACCGTAATCTGACTATAGTTATAGAATCTTAATAGAAAACTAAATATTCAAAAAAATTTAAACTATAATCAAAATGCTAAAGCTACTAAAGTCCTATTTTTTTTAGATGAAAGAAAAAATGCCATTAAGGACAAGAAGAGAGAAATTACAATGTTAGAAGATAAGACATCCTCCTAAAGCCTTCTAGTGCAAGAAGACGAAAACAAAATAGCAGCAAACTTTCCAACAAGAATGAGTGCATTATTATCCCAAATTTCTACATAACACATAAAGGGAATAAAGTCCTAATCTATTTAAATATTCTAAACCTAGTTCTTATGCATTAGGGAAACTTTCACTTTCCAAAAAGAGAGCCAAGGAGTTAAATTGTCTATGGTAGGACTATTTGTAAGTAACTCAAAAACATGATATGCAAGTATAATTCCTTGAAGAGTCAACAAATCATAAGTTCTAATCAGGAGTTGAAGTGAGGCGAACAGAATCTAGCAAAATAATAAAAGACATCAACCTATTAATGATTTCACGACCATTGGGATCTTTTAAAAAGGAAAAGTTTCCAGGAAATGTTCTCACTGTGGTGATTCAAGGAGGACATTATGTCGATGAAAAGTCAATGAAGCCTGGGAAATTACAACATAAGAGTTTTTTTTCCATCCAATGGTTTTTGTCAAGATATAGATATGCTGGCAAGACATTAGGAGAATTAATTGGAAATCTTGTAAATTGAGAGATTAGGAGGTTAGGTTTGCTAGGGAGTTAGTGTCTTATTTAGGAATAAATAGGTTTCCTGATGAGTTAGTGTTATATTTAGGAACGAGTTAATTTCTTATTTTTTTTTCTCTTGTACTATATAATACCATGTATTATCAATTCAGAAATAGAGATTTTTCTTTTCTTCTCATATTTCTTCACATGGTATCAGAGCTTTAAACTCTTTTTTGGGAATTTTGTCTCTTTTCTCTTCAGCTTTAATTGCTGAACGATCTTCCTTTCAGCCTTCATTGCTGATCTTTTTATTTCTCATTCTTCTTTAATTCCCGTTTGGGCAGTCTTAATTGTTGTTGATTTCCTTCCTTCATCATGTCAACCTCCTAAACCACCGACACCACTGCCTCCAGCAATTCAAATCCATCCGAAGAGTCTAACTCTGTTTAGAAAATTGGGGAATTGCAGAATATTCGGGTCTTCTACAGGCTCAATGGGAAGAACTATCTCGAATGGTCTCAATTTGTCCGCACATACCTCAAGGGCAAAGGGAGACTTAATCATCTTTTTGGAACGGGATCAGCAAAGGATGACTCATCGATTGAAGCATGGGATGAGGAGGATTCCATGATAATGTCTTGGCTATGGGATTCTATGGATCCCATGATCAGTGATACGTGTATGTTTTTGGGTACAGTAAAGGAAATTTGGGATTTCATTCGTCGCACATATTCAAAGGCCTATGATGCTGCTCAAGTGTACGAGATCAAGATAAGAACTGCAGCCATTAAGTCAGGACACAAATCTGTCACAGAATATGCAAACCTGTGGCAAGAATTTGATTATTACCGAGTTTTTAAGATGAAACACCTCGAGGATACTTTTATCTTGAAGAACTTCATTAAAAAAGACTGGATCTATGATTTTTTGGCTGGATTGAATTCTGAATTCGATCAGGTTAGGATCCAAATCCTTGGTAAGGAGGACACCCCTCTAAAAGAGACAATATCATTAATTCGAGCAGAAGAAAGCCAAAGGAGTATTATGCTTCAAACACAACAAATCGTGAACGAGTAAGCCCTAATAGCAAAAACAGATCATCAGGAGAAAGGAAAAGGTAATCTAACTCAACACCCTGGTAGAGAAAACCAGTAGAAGGAGAACAAGGACAATCTTTGGTGCACCTATTGCAAGAAACTGAGAGAAACAAAGGAAAAGTGTTGGAAACTGAATGGTAAGCCATCAAGCCGAGAATGGGGGAATCGTGGGGGGGTAACAAAGGCCTCAGACACATATGGTAAAGCAAACCCAAAACTAAGGAAAATTCAGCTACAAGGGGATTCAACAATGAAGAAATTGAGAAGCTGAGAAACCTGCTGGGGTCTCTTGGGAAGTCTTCTGGAACTTGTTCTCTGGCTCTTATAGGTAAACTTTCGTTCTCTCTTTTTATGAATGCCTCGAAAATGTTATATGCTAATTCTTGGATAATAGATTTTAGTGCCACAAATCATATGACCCCGATACCTCAACTCCTTCACACCTATACTCCATGCTTGAGTAATAGGAAAATTTTAGTGGCCAATGGCTCTTTAGCTACTTGTTGTCGGGTTCAGTGATATACATATCACACCTACCCTTATCCTTAAAAATGTCCTCCATGTACCAAAACTATCAACCAACCTGGTTTCCGTTCAAAAACTAACCCATGATCTTAAATGTTATGTCACTTTTTTCCTTTATTGTGTTTTTCAGGATCAACACTCGGGGAGGAGGATTGGACTTGCTAAGGAAAGAAGCGGTCTTTACCACTTTGAATTATCAAAAACTGGTAAAAGCAATTTGTTCTTGGTTTTCTTCAGTTCCACAAATAAAGATGTCATTTGGTTGTATCACCTACGCCTAGGTCATCCATCTTTTAGGATTTTAAAAGTCATGTTTTCTCATGTTTCATGGATTAGATATGTCTGAATTTCATTGTGAGACTTGTGAATTAGCAAAACATGCTCGTGTATCTTTTTTTATTAACAATAAAAGAATCTCTCATCATTTTCATTTAATTCATAATGACATATGGGGTCCTACAATACTAAATGTTTCCGGGGCCTGTTGGTTTATATCCTTAATTGATGATTGCCCTTGGGTTACTTGACTCTTTCTTTTTAAACAAAAATTTGATGTTAGTATTGTTATACCCAACTTCCACTTAATGGTTCAAAACCAATTTGGGGTTAAAATAAAAAACTTTAGGACAGATAATGCTAGAGATTACTTCAACCAAATTGTCACCCTATTTTCAATCGTAGGGTATTATCCATGAATCATCATGTGTTAACACACCTCAGCGAAATGACGTAGTTGAAAGGAAAAATGGGCACATACTTCACACCACTCGAGCTTTACACTTTCAAGGGAATGTTCCTAAGTTCTATTGGAAAGAGGCTGTTCTTACTACCACACACTTGATAAATAGACTTCCCTCACGTGTGTTAAACAACAAAAGTCTCATACAAATCTTTAATAATTTTTGCCCTCACTTTAGAATATAAAATGGCCTAACACCTAGAGTATTTGGGTGCACTGCCTTTGTTCATGTCCACAACCAACAAAGAGGCAAACTAGATCCCTAAGCCATTAAATATGTT
>NW_019014677.1:1161472-1182213 GCF_000150535.2 Carica papaya | reverse complement strand
ATTTCCTTCTCTATGAGACCGCGCATGAGATTTGGGAAGCGGCTCAGGAATTTTACTCCAGTAAGGAGAACACCTCGCCATCTTTGAGATAGAATCGACTCTTCACGATTTTCGGCAAGGTGACTTAAGCGTAACCTAATATTATAATGCTTTGACCCGCAGCTGGCAGCAATTGGATATCTTCGAAGAGCATCGATGGAGCTATCCTAAAGATGCAAAAATCTTCAAATCGATTGTTGAACATAAGCGAGTCTTCAAATTTCTGCTGGGATTGAACAAAAACCTTGATGAGGTTCGGGGACGCGTGCTGAATATCAAGCCACTGTCGAGTTTTCGTGAGGCCTTTCCTGAGATTCGGCGAGAAGAAAGCCAAAGGAAGGTCATGCTGGGAGATGCCGAACTCAACCACCAGGCCGAAAATTCCTCTGCGCTCACAACTCGAGCACTGGATGCTCGTACGAAGAAAACAAGACCCTGGTGTGACCACTGTAGAAAGCTCGGGCATACACATGAAAAGTGTTGGAAGCTTCATGGCAAACCGAGTGATTGGAAGCCCTCCAAGCCAGAAAACTCACACAAGCACCAGGGAAATCACGTGACTGCTGGAGAAATTCCACCTGCTGTTGTGGAGAGCAATCCCTTTAGTCTTGAACAGCTGGAAGCTCTCCAGCACATGCTGTCCTAGAAAAGTTAACAAGTCAGTGCTTCAGTGGCACATAAAGGTAATATTTTTGGTTTGTCTGCTTTCTCATAAAAAAGGCAGGTTTGAGTTATAGACTTAGGAGCATCTGATCATATGACTGGAAATGCTTCAGTATTTCAAAAAATACAGCAAGTGTAAAGAAGATTATTCAATCAGAATTGCTGATGGATCCCTCTCAAAAGTGGCAGGAACGAGTTCTGTAAATTTGTCTTCTAATTTCTCTTTGCTTAGTCTTTTATGTTCCAAATCTGGATTGTGATTTGTTATCAGTAAGCAAGCTATGTGAAAATTTAAATTGTGCTGCCAAGTTTGTCTCCAACATGTATGAATTTCAAGATTTGAACCCGGGGAGGATGATTGGCAATGCTAGGATGAGCTCAGTATTCTACTTGTTTCAAATCAATGCTTCTAAAAGACAAACTCACAATGCAGTTTGTGCAAATTCTGTTTCTGTTTTTTCAGATAATGACTATGATATTATGTTGTGGCACTATAGATTAGAACATCTAAATTTCGTGTATCTGAAAAAGTTATTCCTTTTACTATTAAAAAAAAAAAATCTCATTTTATTTTAGTGTGAAATATGTCAATTTTCTAAGTATGTTCGGAGTTCATTTCCTAGTCTGCTATACAAACCTTCAAAACTATTTGTATTAATTCACCAACATCACTGAAATTAGGTGGTTTGTGTCCTTTATTGATGATCATACAAGAATTACCTAAGTGTGTCTTATGAAAAAAAAATCTGAAATTGGACCTCTCTTTAAAAAAATTCATACAATGATCCAAATACAATTCCATTCTACCATCTAAGTATTGAAATTCGACAATACTTGTACTTTGAAGCCACAATTGAGAAATATTTTACTGAATATAGCATTATTCACCAAAGCTCTTGTGTGCATACCCCACAACAAAATGGCATAGCCGAGAGAAAAAATAGACACGTTTTTGAGGTAGTTAGATCAATCATGTTTGCCACTCATGTACCAAAATTTTTCTGGGGAGAGGTTGTTCTCATTGCTACTTGATAAACCGGATGCTTTTCCGTGTCTTAAAGTTCCAATCACCTCACACCATTCTTTCACAAACCTTTCTTGAATCTCATATCTTAAACACATTACCACTCAAAGTTTTTGGTTGTTCAGCATATGTTCATATTCACACTCATCTCCTTGGGAAACTTGACCCAAGGGCCCTTAAATGCATATTTGTTGGGTACTCTGCTAATTAGAAAGGATACAAATGTTTAGTTCCAGAAACCCGTCGATTTTATAACACAATGGATGTCACATTTTTTTAAAACCAACCATTTTACCCTACAACTGATATTCAGGGGGAGACATTTACTCAAAAATATCAGTTGTGGGATGTAAACATATCTCCTCTATATCTACAGAGTCACCCTCCACCAGATAAACCCTCTCTGGAGCCTGAACCTACAACCTCACATAAAGAACCTGAACCAAAACCAGTTACAGAGAACACAGTACCTGCAATTAGTGAGTTACGTGTTTATACTAAAAGAAATAAAGGGAAGGCATCCGAATTATCCAAGCCTTGCCATGAATCCACCGTTGATCCTGGTGCCCAAAAATTGACAGGTAATGAGACTTTTATTCCTACTACAGATACTGACATTGACATGCCTATTGTTTTGAGAAAAGAGGCTTGGATATGCACCAAACATTCTATACAAGACTATATTTCATTAGACAAGTTATCTTTGGAACATCATACTTTTGTGTGCAGGTTAGACAGTAGCTCATCAGAGTCTAAAACAATCTATGAAGCTCTGAAAAATACCTGAATGGAGGCTGGCTGTTCAAGAGGAAATCAAGGCATTTGAAAAGAATGAAGCATGGGAATTAATTGATATACCTCCAGGGAAACACCAAGTAGGGTGCAAGTGGGTCTTCTCAACTAAATACAATCCAGATGGAAGTGTGAATCAGTGTAAGACTCGACTAGTAGCCAAAGGCTACACTTAGTCATATGAGATAGACTATCAAGAGACATTTGCTCCGGTAGCCAAACACAATACAATTCGGGTACTTCTCTCACTCACCTCTAATCTTGTTTGACCACTCTGCTAGTTAGATGTGAAGAATGCATTTCTTAATGGTGATCTAGAGGAACAAATGTATATGGACATACTGCCAGAATTTGAATTAGCAGACAGTTCTCAAAAAGTATACAAGTTGAAAAAATCACTTTATGGTCTAAAGCAATCTCCAAGGGCATGGTTTGATAGATTCACAAGAACAGTGAAACGGAAAGGATATGAGCAATGTCAGTCTGATCATAAATTATTTGTCAAACATTGTACCTTAGGTAAGAAATGGATATTGATAGTATATGTAGATGATATAATCCTTACAGGAGATCATATTGAGGAGATTCAAAAGTTCAAAGAATTCTTAGCCAAAGAGTTTGAAATGAAAGATCTCGGAGTACTAAAGTACTTCCTCAGAATAGAGGTGGCTAGATCCAAGAAAGAAATTTCGGTATCTCAACGAAAGTATGTTCTAGATCTTCTGAAGGAGATTGGGATGCTAGGAAGTAAGCCTGCTGACACTCCTATGGATCTAACCATCAAATTTGGATTCGAAATCAGTGATAAAACAGTTGATAAAGAAAGGTATCAAAAACTAGTTGGAAAGCTCATCTACCTAGCACATACAAGACCCAACATCAGTTTTGCAATAAGTACAGTGAGTCAATTCATGAATCAGCCAACTAAGGAACACATGAAAGCTATATATCGAATTTTAAGATATCTATAGATGACTCTAGAATAAGAATTGTTCTTTCGAAAGACAGTGAAAAAAGATGTTGAGATGTACACTGATGCAGATTGGACAGACTCAATAAACGAAGACGGTCTACATCAGGGTATTGTACCTATATTTGGGGAAACCAGGTCACCTGGCGCAGCAAGAAATAGTCAATTGTATCTCGTAGCAGTGCAGAATCTGAGATTAGGACACTTGCTCATTGTATATGTGAAGGTATGTGGGTAAGAAGGATACTTGTCGAACTAAAGGTTCCTAATAACGTTTCTATGAAAGTTTGGTGTGATAATCAATCAGCCATCAGTATGGCCAAGAATCCTGTACATCATGACAGAACCAAGCATGTGGAAATTGATCGTCACTTTATCAAAGAGAAGTTAGAAGATGGTACTATAACGCTCATGCACATTCCAACCAGTCAACAGATTGCAGACATCCTAACAAAGGCTCTACCAAAAAGGATCTTTGATGACATAACATTTAATTTAGGTTTACTCAACATATACATAAATTAGATTGAGGGGGAGTGTACAAAATAAAAGAATTAATTCAGTTTTTATTTTTTGTTGTTATTAGCCTAGTGTTTAGCCTAGTGGAGGTAATCACAAAGTTGGTGAGATATAACCGATTTTATTATTTCTCATTCCCATAAAGTTGTTAGAATTTTGTTCGGTTTTTGTTAGAATTTAGTTGTATTTTTCCTATAAATTGACACCTTATGATGATAGAAATGATAAGCAGAAGTAGAATTTCCATTCTCTAAAACTTCAATTTCATCTGTAAATCGTTTTCTGAAATTGAGAAAATCTTTGGCCGATTAGAGCTAACGACGCTTGGATGAAAACAAAGGGTTTTGAACCTAACAACCTAGACTATGCCAAAACAATAAAAGAGGTCCTTACTTTTTTCTTTTAAATAACCTATAAAGTTACCTGGAGAGATGAGAGAGAGAAGCTTCTTCATTCTCTGAACACCCAAGATGCCTTGCCGTGCCCACAACTTGTCCGCCACTGAAGCAGCCATGATTCAATAAACTAGAAGATTTTAAGATCATAGACCAGAAAATGTTATGAAAGGTGCATCTTAACAAAAGATAATACAAGTATTTGCAGCATTCTTGAACAGAGAACAACCATTCAACAGAATCTTACATTTTGTTAATGAAATTGTTGATAGTAAGGATACATCTATCTGTAACTTCACACGCAAAAATAGGAGAAACATGCTTCCTCCAAATCTGCTGCCATGGGAAAAGGAAGGACGCTTTTGATAAAAAAACCCGAAAACTTAAAGACGATAATAACTCAGAATATCAAGAAGTTCCCAAGGTTCTATTATCGAGTAACTGATTTGCTAATAACAAAATATTTAGAGACTGGAACCAAATGCTCGCTAGATTGACTTCTATATCTCTTCATGCTCCCTAGATTGGGCAACCTGCATGAATTTTGAGGAGTACTGAATGTAGTCACCTTCCTTACGGATCATTGAAGTTTCTCACTACCTCCACCTCTCCTACCACTTAGTCACCAACGATCAGGAACTAGTTGCCCATAAGAGCATCTTCGCTTCTAGTCAATGAAAACAAATCCGCTAACTGTATGCAGAACAGAGAAGAGCCGCACCAAACATCATCACAAAGCCAGAGACTCTTCCCATTGCCACCTTGAAATGAATACCTCAAAATTCTCACATGCCTTACTAATCCACCTCCATAAACTGGAGCCATATGAACCCCTGAACTTTTAGCCTTGCGATCCTTTTCCCATAGTTCATACTAACCCTAATCACCTTCCAACACTGGTGTCCTTGATTAGTCATAAATTTCCCAAGTCATTATTGAGCACTCTATTAAAGCTCATCAAAGACAATTCCAAGGCTCCTGAAGTTCAATGGAAGACTGACTACCTCCCATGCCACCAAATACAATGTTCGTTGCTCATATCAGCACGCATAACCAAGATTGGATGTGCTTTCCAATTTCTTAGGAACACCTTATCAGGATTAGAAGAAAAAAACTTCTGTTTGTAAAATTTGTGAAAGTGCCATCTATTTTCATTGTTCAACTCTTTGACAACACGAAAAAACCATTGTTCAACTCTTTGACAACATGAAAAAACCAAAAGCTCTGCCCTCCCTCTCTATCTATCCAAGAGATGGAAGGGCGGAGGCCTTTGGTGTCCCCTCCAGTCAAGAATTGGAGCCTCACAATCACTAGCCAATATGCTTTTCTCGCATGCCTTTCTTCGTTCATGGTTCGATATTCTGGTGTCCTAGGCGTAGAGGAACAACACCAATCCATTCCGAACTTGGGTTCAAGAATTCCTATATAATTTAAGCGACACAATCAAAGCTTTTTCTATTCTTTTATTAACTGATTTATGTATCGGATTCCATTCGCTTCACGGTTGGAAACTAATGATTGGTTATATTTACAAAGATTTTGGATTTGCTCATAACGATCAAATTATATCTGGTCTTGTTTCCACCTTTCCAGTCATTCTAGATACAATTTTTAAATATTGGATCTTCCGGTATTTAAATCGTGTATCTCCATCACTTGTAGTGATTTATCATTCAATAAATGACTGAAAAAAAATTCACTGATCCAATTCTAATGTTTCTTACTTTGTACATAAACAAAGCATTCAAAGTCGTATTTACTTTACTCTTTCTAAAAAAACTTCCATACATTTGTCTCATAAAAAAACTTCTGTTTGTAAAGAATCTGTTTTGACATGAAATAGATATGTCCATATATCTCTGACTTATCTTTATGAAATGATAAAATATGCGAAGCCGATACGAGTAGTAGATTGGAACATTTACCAAAGTTTTCCTAACAAGTGTGAGCCTATAGCTGTCACACAGAAGACTTCTCTTTCATCCTGTTAGTCTTCTATAAATTTTTTATCATCGGTTTCCAAATAGCTTTATCCTTTAGCCCCAAAAGCTAAGTCAAACATATTTAATGGGAAATGAAGAAAGCTTGTACCCAGAATGGTAGCATAGACCTGTCCATCTACATATTTTGTATAGGAAATAATTTAGTCCCACGAGAAGTAGTCTTGAGTGAGGAAACAACTTGGAAGGGGAGCAAAATGTATTTGATGTGAAGAAGAGATACCTTATTTGGTTTGCAAAACAAGATGGTATCATCTGCAAAGAGCACGTGAGACAATTAGTCGTTTCCCCTTCCTTGTAGTAAGTGAATATATCACCTCATTAGTCACCAAAACATCTAGGATCTGCCTCCACCCGACAAAAAAAAACCTATATGGATTCAAGTTATTTGTAAAAACAACAAATAATAAAAAAAAAGCCTTGGTTTGCATCAGCTCGTGGTGCTCGATGGTGGAAACTGGTGGTCTAAGGTGGGTAACAACAGTCAACAGCAGTTGGAGAAGCTTGTTGACTGCGACTGAGTATTCAGTAATGATTACAAAGTAGTTGGTAGTTGTAGCAGCCAGGGGTGGTCAATTTATATATGAAAAAAGAGGACATTTAAATAATATTTTGCATTATTCGGTAGACTGTTTATTTTCTCAACCTTTAAATAATTATTTTAGTAGAATGAGAACTACTTTATCCTGTCCATGTTTGAGCGGAAGAATCCATGAGACATAAAATTCTTACTCTGTAGCTAGCTTGTTGGTTGCGGTTCTCTGCAAACCTCTAACACATCAATCTTTCTCAGATGATTCAATTTGTTATTTTAGGTAATTCATTGACAATTATGTTGTTTTTTCGGCCAAATATTTGACAGATCATAGAGAATTGTGAGAATCGGCTGGGTGAGAAAGTGGAAGAGCTAGTAGAAATGGTAAAAGAGATGTTGCCTCCTGTTCCAACAGCATTGAATAATGAGAAGGCAATTGAAAAGGCTAAAGAAGAAACTGGAGATCCGGAGCAAGCGGCAAAGCATGGAAGTAAAACTGCGGGCAGGTAACGGAGGATAATAAATTAAGGTCAAGCTTTGTTTGGTGAATCCCTATATATTTGTGTGTATATATATAAATATTAGGGGTTTTGTGGCTATACAAAGATTCTAGTTTAGCTTCAACAGACATTGATAATGATCAAAACATAGCGAGTAGATTTTCATGGTAGCACTGGATTTGTGTTTGAGATCCATCAGGACAAATTAAAACATAGGAAACACCAGATTTTTACTGAATTCGTCATCAATATAATTGTTCACAATAAATTGGCTAATCTCATTTTAAACCCACCCATTAAAGTTTTTTTAGGTGAAATTACGTACGCAGTTATTTCATATATGTATCTGACTTATGATTAAAAAGGCAAAATTCTCTCTGGTGATTGTGTTAGTTGCACTCTAAATTTTACTAATGTTATTTTTTAAAATGAAATGAATTGTTACAAAGGTTACTGGAATAAATCTAAGATTTGCATGAAATTTATTAAATTTATATTTATTTTGATAAATAATGCAAATTTTATTAAGGATTAATAGAAATGGATCTCATATGATATTTAACGTAATTTTAAATAATTTTTTACTATTATTAAATTTTATAAAATTTGGAATTCATTACTCCAATTCAATTAAGATATCTATATTAAAAGTTTTTTTTTTTATCAATTTGGCTAAGAAGTTCATCATGAAAAAATATGGATTTACAGACAAATTTTTACAAATTTTTCAATCTGTTCCAACAAAAAAGAAGAGTATGAATATCAATTTGGGGAGTGTAAATTAACATGTTTTCTTATTAATGATGCTTGTTAAACAATTTTATTGGGGTGTACTCCCCTATCTTCAAAATTAATTAAAAAATAATAATTTTAATTTTAGCTTTATTTAGATAAGAATGATATTAAAAGTGGAACTCAAATTATACAAATGATTCAAGTTTAATTAAAGAAATCTAAATTCATTATAAGCTCATTATTGTTGTTATAAATAACTTTTATCCATTTTGTTCAAAATATTTCTGTCATTTACGATTTGACGGACCTAATCATAAGAATAAATTGGGGAAGCCAAGCAAGTTGAAACAAATTGGAATATGGCAGAATATCAAAAACAGTTTGCAATTTTCTCAATGAAAGCAAGTTCTCTAACTTCTAAAGAAGAAATAATAATAATTATTATTATTATGTGTGCTAGTTGGGATATTATATAAGGCTTGCATGTAGGAGTAATTCTTAGATAAAGACAAGAGGTGATGAGGGGTGGAGACGGGTTACTCAACAAATCGAAAACACCTCGATTATGAATTCACTATATTCAGCAATTCAAAACTTAATTACCTAAACTCAATTCTCTCTACTAGAATCACAATCAATATATTAAAAGTTTATTCTAGTAACTTAGAAATAAAAATAAAAATAAAGAAAGATGTCACGAATTACCTAATAAATCGATCCTGATTCCCTATCTCAACGAAGCAGTCTGAAACTCCTACCCTGAAGATGTCTGAAGACACCAAAAATTTGTAGAGCTAATTTAAAGTAAAAACTTTGATTTTATTGATTCATGAAATTGTGAATTACAACCTATAGTGAGACTTTTTTATAGACTTTCACCTAAACACTTCTAATTAAATACAAAGATTTGAAAAATAATAAAATAATACTAATCAAATAATCTTAAGAGATAGATTTATAATACAATATTAATAAATAAAAATATTAAAATATTGCAATCATTATCATATGTGATTTTTGGATGAAATCACATGAAAAATATGGGAAAAGATCAATTTTTTCGGCCAGACTGCTTTACCTTCATGCCACACATGCCCCACGTGTGGGAGGCAGCCTGCATGCACGTTGGGCTGCTAGTGTGCGTGCTGCTGGTGCGTGCGACTTGCCCATGCCTGCAACATCTTTTTGCACGCGTTGCACATGTGCTCACCACCTGCGCGTGTGCGACATGTGTTCGCGTGAGCGACTCTCTTGGGCATGCATGATCTTCTTTGGCGTGCGCGCTCCTTTGGTGCGCACTACTTGTGTGGCCAGTCTGTTGAATGCGTGCATTCCTTTCGTGCGTATGCGATGGCTGTTCTGCACATACACTGCCTAGCATGCGAGAAAATTTGCCTGTATGCCTTGCAAGTTTTTTTCATGTAGGTGATAGCCCCGCGGGTATGAGACCTCCTTCTTGTATATTTGGCTTCCCTCTGGTGTGTGTGAGCACGTTCACGTATGTGGCACGTGCTCCTTTTTCCTCTCTTAGTTAAGATCTTCATTACTTTTTATCTAAACTCATTGATTGCAAAGGTACATTATATAAAATAAGCCCTAAACAATCATTAGCAATTCCATGCTTAATAAAAAATAATCTAAAAGCTCTATTGTTATGTTTTGACTAATCAACTTGATGTGCTTACTTAATACTTACTGCTCATAAAAATTTGGAGCATTGCATGCTTGATATACTTTAAAGTTGACAACAATGCACATGTTAGGAGCTATTGAATTAGGTGCATGCAACCGGATTAGGTGAGATGACGATAACTTGATAATTTATTGAGGTGAGTGGTTTATGGCAGATACTGGACTACCACCAAGACTTTTTGGTAGCATGTTCCAAAAATGCCTCTAAATCTTAGAAATTGGTTAAGAAGGAATACGTGAATGATTTCCTTGTTGGCCTAAAGTGGAAGATGATCAAAACTTGTCTCAATTACTTGGTAAGTGACTCATCCATATGTGACAAACACATCCAATTGTTGGCGATTAAAATCATCTTTGATCAGCCTAAAAGTTGTAACCAAATTTTATTGCATTAGATAATATAACATGTGACTATTGTGACAAATTGAGGCATTAAGTACACATTCCAGGACATATTTTTACCTCATGCTAATGTAACGACATTGTCCCACTTTTTGAAGTTAAATATGCCTATTTATGCAAATCTTCAAAATAAAAAAACTTCATGATCTATAAATTTTAAAGCTTAGAACATATGGTTAGCTGTCAGAAATTTGAAACATAGACATGACAATATGATAAAATCCATACTACAGAAGGGTTCTAACTCCTGTAACTGATACTGGTTACATCCTCTCCATTACACAATAATTTTTCCTTATATCCTTGATTTTCCTAATAATATTTTATTCATTGATCGATAAAAAATGAACTCAATTGTGAAGTTAAGCTCCATTTGACTTATTGATGCAGAATTTGAAATCAATAGTGCAATAAAAAACCCTGTATGCAAGATTAACATTTAGAAATCATAAAGACTTAAATAAACCCTTTCTACTTAACAAAAACAGGGAAGGACAACAGAGCTTGGACATAAGCAATATAAAATGTGTAACTAAAAGTGCACTTCATACCTTCACCACACTATGCAGTAATGATCTCAGAGTTTCCTAGGTTGACTTATAACTTGAGCATGAATCTCCAAGAAGAAAATTGAAAATAATCTTTAGAACATTGATGCGTCCTAGACAACACTAGCAAGTGCACTAGTTATATCAGTAATACATATGAGAATACAAATAACGTTCCACAAAGATCAAATTTTATAAATTAATTATTATATTGAAAATTGTTATTTGACAAATAATAATTGAATTAAAGTAAATTAAAGTAAAATATAAAACTAAATAAAATTATTAAAAATTGAATAATCATAGTAAATCAAAAATAAATCAATCAATAAAACAACATTAGGGTCCACAATCCCGCTAAACTTATCTAGATATTAATATTGATAACAAAATCTGAACTAAGATTGGTGGGTAATTCTAAAGTCTGGTTAATCTTATTCAGGAACATAACCTTTCAGATTTCAATGAAACTCTTATTTAGACACTTTCATATAAATCTGCATATAATCAACCCAATTATCGACCTTATTCAGGAACATGAATATATGCCACAAATCAATTTCAAATTATGTATTCAAACAAATATGTTATTAAGCCTATTATATAAAATACTAATAATCATGCATTCAAATCCTATTGATTAAAAATTCTAACTTCTCTATTCGACACATCATTAAGGAATTCAATCAACAAAATATCAATACAAGCATTAAACTCAATAAATTTGTATAAAACTAACTCAAATATCATTAATTAAAATCAATACCCATCATAGTTTAGGGTTCATGTTTTTCCTAATAAAAACAAATCTACTCCATAAGTAAATGTAGAAAGAAACGACTGAAACTAGAAGAAAATATGGTAAGATAAAATCAAACTCTGGATTGTGTATCCGTCTTGAGTTTGATCTCCTCTTAGACGGAGTTTTGAGTCTTCAAGGAAGAAGAAGAAGAAAACTCTCTAACTTAGAACAATCTTTCTAATAGAAACGTACTATTAGAATACTAATAATATGTCATATATATACTAGGGTAAATAACATAATACCCTAAATACAAATTCTAAGTGAAATACGAAAGAAAATATGACATCCCAAGCACTTCAGAAAACCTAAAAATTTTTCTTTTCCCACATGACCATGCACCTGGTCATGTGGATTTCTGCCTTGAGACTTATTTAAGTTTAACTGACCTTAACCCCTTTTTGCCTAGTATTTTGTTGTTTGTTTTGCAAGAATTTGAGGACGTATTTCCAGAGGAGATACCAGATGGATTACCATCGATATGAGGGATCGAGCACCGGATTGACTTCACCCCTGGATCATCAATTTCCAACCAACCTGCTTATTAAAACAACCCAAAGGAGACAAAGGAGCTTCAGAGACAAGTAAAGGAGTTGTTGGAGAACGAACATATTCGTGAAAATCTGAGTCCTTGTGCTGTGCTAGTCCTATTAGTACCCAAGAAGGATGGGTTTTAGAGAATGTGTGTGGATTATCCGGTCGTGAATAAAGTCACAGTTAAGTATAGACACCCCATTCCCCGACTTGATCATATGTTTGACGAGTTAAACAGTGCAAATGTCTTCACCAAGATTGACTTGAAGAGTGGCTACCATCAGATCCATATGAATCCTGGAGATGAGAGGAAGACTGTCTTTAAAATGAAATACGGTTTGTATGAGTGGTTGGTTATGCCCTTTGGGTTAACTAAAGCTCTTAGCACCTTCATGCGTTTAATGAATCATATTTTATAGCCATATCTTGGTAAGTTTGTAGTTGTTTACGTTGATGACATTTTGATATATACCAAATCATTAGAAGATCATGTTGAGCATAGTAAAAGTGTCATAGAGATACTACAAAAAGAAAAGTTGCATGCTAATCTCAAAAATTATACATTTTGTAGTGAAAAACTAATCTTTTTGGGCTTTGTTGTTAGCACATAGGGTATTGAAGTAGACGACGAAAAATTAAAAGCAATTAGAGATTGACCTACCCCTAAGACTGCAAGTTAGGTAAGGAGTTTCCATGAACTAGCTAGTTTCTACTGACGGTTTATAAGGGATTTAAGTTCTATAGATGCACCTTTAAATGAACATGTTAAGGACACCAAATTTGTATGGAATGACAAACATAAAAATGCTTTTACCTTACTTAAAGAAAATTTGTGTACCACTCTTATTCTAGCATCACTAAAGTTTGACAAAATATTTGAGCTTGAATGTGATGTTTTAGGTATCGTTGTAGGAGCATAACTATTATAGGAAGGGCAACCCATTGCCTAATTTAGTGAAAAGCTCAACGACACACCTCTTAATTACTCCACCTGCGAAAAAGAACTGTATGCATTAGTGAGAGAATTGGAGGTATGACAATATTATTTCCTATCCAAGGAGTTTGTGATCCACACAAATCATGAATCATTAAAATATCTAAAGGGACATGGTAAACTCAACTGCCGACATGGTAAGTGGGTAGAATTCATTGAAATATTTTCTTACGTCATCAAGTACAAGAAAAGTAAGGACAATATTGCAGCAGATGCATTGTCAGGAAGATATGTATTACTTACAATTCTTAGTTCTAAATTACTAGGCTTCAAATATATTAAGGAATTATATCTCAATGATAATAACTTTTCTAATGTTTATGCAACATGTGCCTTCCAAAAGTTCTATAGGCACGATGAGTTTATGTTTAAAGATGAAAAATTGTGCATAAGTGTATGCTCCCAACGGGAACATACACTTATGCACAATTTAGGGTGCTAAGACTCTAAGTATCCTACAAGAACACTTTTACTAACCTAACATGTGCTGCAATGTAGAATGAGTGTGTGAAAAGTGTATTGCATGTAGGTAGGCCAAGTTTAGGTCCTTACTGCACGGACTATTCATCCGTTACCCATTTCGTCAGCACCATCGACAGATGTGTCTATGGAATTTGTGTTAGGGTTACCTAGGACTAAGCGAGGAAGTGATAGTATGTTCGTTGTAGTGGATATATTCAGTAAAATGTCACACTTTATAGCATGTCATAGAACAGATGATGCAACGAATATAACTAATCTATTTTTCAGTGATGTCATGCGATTACATAATGTCCCCAGAACCATATTTAGTGATAGGAATGTCAAGTTTCTAAGTCACTTTTAGAGAGTCTTATAGTACAAATTGAGGACTAAACTATTATTTTCTATTGTCTGTCACCCCCAGACAGATGGACAGACATAAGTAGTTAATAGGACTCTAGGAGCCCTATTAAGGGCGGTAGTAAAAAATTTAAAAACATGGGGAAAATGTTTACTTAGTGGAGTTTGCTTATAACAGAACTATTCACTCTTCTGCTGACTTATCTCATTTTGAGATTTTATATGGGTTTAACCCACTAATCCCACTTAACTTAACTCCTTTACTTTTGCAGGAATTTGCTAATCTGGATGGACAACAAAGAGAAGAGTTAGTCAAAACTATACACAAAAAAGTACAGGAACACTTGGAGAAAAAGAATGAATCATCTACAAAGCTAATAAAGGGAGAAAACAAGTCATATTTTAACTTGGATTTTGGGTACGGGTCCTTATGAGGAAGGAAAGATTTCTTAAACAAAGGAAGTCAAAACTAGACCCTAGAGGAGTTGGCCTGTTCAAGCGCATCAACTACAATGCCTACAAGATAGACCTTCCGGGTAAGTATGACATTTCCACCACCTTTAACGTTCTTGACCTTTCTTTTTTGATGCAAGTTTAGATTCGAGGACAAATCCTCTTGAAGAGGAGGGAGATGATGTAAGCATGGATCATCTTGTGCCATTTGGAAGAGACATCATCATACCAAGTGGGCCCATAACAAGGAGGCAGATCAAAGGATTACAACAAGCTTTTCAACTCTTCATCCAAGCTTAGATTAATGAGAAAGATTAGTTTGAATTGACTAAAGAAGCTCAAGGAAATAAACTACCCAACCAATTAACCTAGTGGCATAATAGTCTTATCAACTTATTTCAAGTACATGATGGAAATGGGTAAGACAAGAAAGCTATTGGCCAAGAAAAAGGGAAGATCATATCTATCCTAGTTAAGAATTTTAGACTTTAATTTTAATTAATTTCTTATGTAACTGCACCTAGTTCGGAATTTAAACTTTAATTTTAATTAATTTCTTATGTAGTTGCACCTAATTAAGGATTTAGCCTTTAATTTTAAATAATTTTCTATGTAATTGTAATTTTAATTATGATATTTTATTTACTTTTTATTTACATGGCTTATTCTATAAATAAACCATCAAGTCTTCATTGTAAGCATTTAAGATTAAAATAAATCATATTGTGATCTTATTCAAGAGAGGTGTCTTTACCATTCTTGTTAAGTAAAGAGTAGATCTACTTATCAAGGTAATTCTTTGTGACATTTTTCTATTCTTCTTTTAATTCTTCATTTCCTATTGATCTTAGTTTCTATTATTTTTGATAGAGGGTTAAGTATGAAGAGTTTTGCATTCGTCCAATATTTCATGTGTCCCTTAACAAAAGAAGCTAGGAGAAATAATTATAATAAGTATTGGATCATCACTAATGGCTGAAGATGGTGATTTGATTATGGAACCATATGCGATAGAACAAAGCCTGATCAAATTGAAAGGATAGCTAGTAGACGATATTGCATAGAAAAACTCTCAAAAGGTAAAGATAGGTTCGTGAATGTAAACATTGTAAACAAGACTACTGTTAAGGGAAGGGGTATTAATAAACCAAGAAGATCCTGAAGAATGCCTATGGGGAACCAAAAGTATTTTGACCAATAAACTTATCATGCGTGACATATTGCATGCACTTCATATCAATACATTGAATGAGCCATGCAATGTGAAGATTTTGGGTTGCCAAAGACTTGGTCTAAGTGGTTGATCACAATCACAAGCTTGCTCGCTCAAGAATAAGTTAAGTAGCTCTTTGTTAATTTTTGAATAATTTTTTTAATTATTGCTGATGTTGTCCTATTTCTTAGACATATGACCTAAGAAGTAGGAATAGTTGTTAATTTCCTTTTATATTTAAACTCCTTTAAAGTTTTCAATAAGGAGGCTTATTTTAGTCAAATTTTAGCGGTCAATTCTCACCTTAAGTAGAACACAATTTTCATCAAATAATTTTGTTAGCTTTGATTGGGACATATCATATATTTATGTATGTATCATATATATATATGTTTGACTAATAAGGAGTGCTAGGAAAAAGAGATACATCTATCTTGAGGAGATGGGGGCATGATAGCATGGGGCATTACTCAAGTCCATAATCTCTTTCATAATTTTTACTATTTTATCATATTGCTAGTCAAGTTTATGACTATATCAAATATAGAAAAAATAAATTCAAAAAAAAAAAAATCAAAGCTTGAGGCAAGCTAGCCACCCTTGTTGATGTGAAAATTTTCTCATTGAAGAATTCTCACCTGAAAGCAATTTTTTTTTGCAAATTAGTGTTTCTCTTTTTTATTTTTTCCTTTTTTTTTCCTCTTTTGGGAGGATTTAGAAATTAAATGTGCTTGTTATAGATTCTTTATCATATGATGAAGAAGTGGTTGAGGTATAAAAGATAAATGGTTAGATTTATGGATGTTGACTTTGCTTCTTAGCTTACCTTCTTTCTAAATCATCTTTGTTTTCATGTTATGTGTTTGCGAATTTATACTATTGTTTTGGTTTTCTTAGTTTGAAGATTTAAATAAACTGATTATTTGGTTTGGTATTAGAATAAAATGAATAAATTTAGTGGGTTGTAGTTTTGCTTTCTTGATAAGTTTAATGTATGGAGGACATTTGCATGAAGAGTGATATTAGTTGTTCTTAGCCTAATGAACATTTGGAATAGCTATATTAGGTAATAGAGGTCAAAATAATACCTAGTTGCCATATGACACTACTTAGATTAATAAAATTTGTTTGTTTGGCTTTAAATTTAAAATAATGTAAAACTAAAAAGAAATGAGTAGAATCAAGTAAAAAGACTAATGAGAACAAATCGATTTGGACAATTTTTACTAATTGAGAAACGATGAAGAAGAAAAGAGTATGTTCAAAGCCCTAGAGAATTTTATGCAATTCGCTTGTTCCATTTTTGTATCATTCTTAATTTTTCCTTCAATATATTTTAATTTTTCATCTCTATGGTATGTAAATACTTTATTTAGTATATTGAATTCTAAGTCAATGACATTTTGATATGGATGTACTAGATAATAGTTTTTTTTAATTAATCTTTGCACACCAAATTATTTAATAGACATGTGTGTAACATTTTTTTATTGTTTAATGTCCATGAACCAATAATCTCTAAAATTAAATTAGTATTTATTTATAACATCTAATCTCACTTCGAATATGATTTATGATATTTTTAAATATTTTAAAATTTAAAATTTATTTTTTACAAAATTTATTTTTATCTTCACGCATATAAGTTGAAACGATTGTCAAACTTAGTGGACATATTGATTACATTGCTTTTCAAGGTTCGGTTGAACATATGTAGGTAAAAAAGAGGGGACAATATGAACAAAAAAGATGGATAGAAAATGCATGTGGTAAATAAACCTTGGGTGTGACCAATCAAATGGTAATTTCTATTTAAGAATGTTTTCCTTTGAAGAATAGAGGTTGAAAAATTCAGTAATCAAAATGGGATTCTTTCTCAGACTAAGAGAAAAAGTGTTTTTAATTTTTTTGTTCTAATCGATACCTATCCAAAGTGTAAACCTTGGGTGTGGCCTATGTACTATCAATGTACAAACTAGGGAATGTTCTCCTAGATCCCTTCTCATCATCGTCTGCTGTCCAACCCACATTTGTTGTTCAATATCCAAGCTCCAAAGACAAAACCATGGTATTCAACAAAACAAAAAAAAAAAAAAAAAAAAAAAAAAAAAGAAAGGAACAGTAAAAAAGAAGAGAAGAAAAAGGAGCCATCTGATTTGCCCTTTTAAAGTCTAATCCAAAGCCTATCCTCTAATTAGTTGGTCCAAACCTTGATTGAACCCAATTTACATGGTCCTACTAAAACACAATTTATTGAGCAGTCCATTTCACCCCAAACATGGTCTGAGGACAGCCTAAACATCTGACAGGAAAGACCAGGCCAGCCCAATCATCAGATATGAACCGACACTGTATTGGACTTTTTCTCTTTTCTGTACCTTACTTCTTTCAGCTTCAGCCAACAGAGAAGTGACTTGAGTGTCTTGGTTCTGAAAAGAAGACAAGAGAAGCATGGTGGTCAAAATCGCGGATGAGGGAGAGTTGATTTGATTGGCCGAGGAAACGAACCAAGAGCGAGCTCGCCTTTTTGCTGTTGTTCAGGTGTGGACGCGGAAAAGGGAAGATTGAAGGAGAAAGAATAGAAGACGTTTGGCTCGAGAACAAGTCGTGACAGAGCCGAAGAGAGAGGACGTTCCACATAGCAGGAGAAGCCGAATAAGGGAAGAAAAGTAAAGCATTGAAGAGGAAAGTGTGGACTGAAAAATAGAGCATCGGAGCAGGGACTGGGGCGTTGAACCGAGAGAAGAGAGAGAGCAGACGAAGTCATCGGTCTCGTGATAAAAATCAGAAACCTGGGAGCTTCAGGGGGAGAAAAAGGAGAAGACATTTTCGGTGTGTAAAAACATAGGGATTTTTGGAGGGAAAAAGGGATAGAGAGGGAGGTGTCTAAAGAGGGACTGACGGTGAGAAAGAAGGGAGAAAAAGAAAAAAGAAAACAGAGAGCGTGAGCAATGGAAGAAGAGAGGAGCAGCAGCCTATCAAAAGGCTTTGGAAGGGGAATTCCACTAGGTAAATCCGAACTCATTAATGGATGCATGTTGCTATTGTTAGTTGAAGTTGTCTCTGTATAATCAAAATGATCATAAAATATGTATGTGTAAATTCATTTAGTATGGATCGAAATTTCAATGAAGAAAAACGATTTTACTGAAAGTGGAGGGAGACTAGTGGAACGTAATTTGTTGAAATGTAGACCTGAATTATTTTTCTAGTATGAATAACTGAAATCTGGATCGGGATGATGATAGTTTTTAAATAGATTTTAAGCCATTGGATATTTATTATGGGTGTTGTGGCTGAGTTTGTAGGAGAAGTACTAGATTATCAGATTTTTTGTGATTAGTAGGACCAATTTGTTTTGTGGTTTGAGGATATGATCAAGCTATCTAGGGTCGTCTTGTCTCTTGGGATCTGTCATTATTTCTAATATTTTGTTTTAGTCTTCAGGATAGTTAAGTTAGCTTGTTCTTTCTCTCGTATTTGTTTGCCCTCATGCATTGTCATTAACCTTTTTTTTTCTTTTCACAAAATGTCTGCTTTTAATCCTTTCTGTCTTAAAATCTAGTTTGATGAATTGGGTCATTATCTTGTTTAACTTTGGGTAGATAAGTTTGACTCTCATTTGGGGTCTATATGAAATGGCATAACCCTTATAAAATGGTATACTAGATTCTGTTCTCCAAGTTTCCCTATTCAATACTATGCATGTTTCCTAGGTAACTTCTAGTTTGATCAGGGAAAATACAGAAAATGAATTTGCTAGTGAAGGTTACAGATTCAGTCAAGAGGAAGAGACTTATAATATCGTAATTGCTCATGGTTATTTTGGCCGCTTGATCTTCCAATATGCTACAACTCTCGTTCTTTATATTTCTTCTTAACAGCTTGGCCTGTAGTTCGTATCTGGTTCACTGCTTTAGGTATTAGCACTATATCTTTCAACTTAAATGGTTTCAATTTCAACGAGTCTGTAGTTGATAGTTAAGGTTGTGTAATTAATACGTGGGTTGATATTATTAACCATGCTAACCTTGGAATGGAAATTATGCATGAACGTAATGCTCACAACTTCTTTCTAAACTTATTGGCTGTTGAAATTCCATCTACAAATGGATAAGATTTTGTCTCAGTGGAGACTGATGCGTTTTTGAAATAAAAAAATAAAGAAGCAGTAATCAACTTCTTGTTTCTTTTGAAATTCAATTCATTTTTCTTTCCTTCAAAATCTGTTTGTAGTGTTATCATTGTGGATCCGATGATACTTACTGCTTTACTCACATCTTTATGGAGTCTCTAATTTAAATATTCCACTGTTTCACTAAACACGCAATTTGGTTGACTTTGGCCCACTGAGATTGAGATTTGAGGGGCTGCTTTGGCAATAATTATTCATATAAATTCTAAATCTTAACTTGAATGCATGAAATAAGCTAAAAAGTGACTGCAGTTTCTTGCATATAAGGATGCATGAAGGTAATTTATTTGGATGACGATAGAGAATAACCGGGATTGTTTCATGTTCATAATTTACTCAGAGATTTAGTTTTTTTTCTGCGTAAGGCTGCTTTATGATTACAATCTTTGGTCTTCACATCTAGATAGTTTTTTTCCCCTTCTTCTTCTCTTTTTGGTGAAAAATGATGCTGTTTGTACGGGTGAAATATATTTTAGACATCTACTTTATTATGTTTATATAGTTGTATATTTTTTTTAGTTTCACTTACACATGTTTCTTCTGGGTCATTTTAATGCTTATGCCACTAGACTGGTGCCTCACCCCTTCTTGTCTAGTTTTATTTTTCGGATTTAGTTTACCTTTATTAGATTGGTGCATATTTTGATGTTTAAGTCCACAAAACGGATTACTATTACTGACAACTCATTTTTCCATTTATTGTAAATTCTTATTTTTGTGGAGTTTTATCCAGCGGCACAATTGTGATAGTACCACATTTAATACAATCTTTCAAGTACAAGAACGTCTGAACCTAAAAGCTCTCTTTTTTTCTTTTTCTATTTGAAGCCTAATAGTTGAATATTGTAGCTCTTCATTTTGTATTCCACTCGTTAAGTGAGAAAGTTTTGTAACTTTTTTAATCTATTGCAGCA
>NW_019014677.1:1135350-1150104 GCF_000150535.2 Carica papaya | reverse complement strand
ACTTCATTGTTTTAAAATCATGTTTCGTGATTTAAATTTGTAATTTTAATTTATTCTGATTTCGTTATTTTATTTTATTTTTATTTATTATTATTATTATTTTATTTTTATTTATTATTATTATTATTTTATTTTTATTTATTATTATTATTATTTTATTTTATTTTTATTAAAAAATAATTTTCATGAGAAAAATGGGAAAAAAGGGCGAAATCCCATAGGAAAACACCCACGGGAAAGGCCCGCCCATTGGCAAAGGCTAGCCCTGCACGCGGTAGGATAGGCCGGCGTCTGTTGGCTAGGCCTGCAATGTGCGGTTGGCTTGTGGAAGCGCACTACTCTCTCGGGTAGTGTGTCGCTGCCCCTTGGGCACAGTGCGCCGCCTTGGGGCGGTGTGCCGCCACTACCTTGGGTTGAAAGCCATTGCTACTTAGAGGATTCTTCCTCTATTTTTTACGCTGCTATCGCATCGTGTTAAATCACTCATCTTTCACTCAACTTTTTCTCTCTTCGTCAGATTTTTACCACTTGACGCAAATCTAACAGTCCCCATTTTCTATAAATAGGGACCCTTTTTTTCCATTTTCCTCATCACTTCCATTTCATTCTCCCATCCTCCAAGAGCTTAGAGAGAGAGAGGGAGTGACCTAGAGAGAGAAGGAGAAGAGAAGAAGAAGAAAAGTGTAGGAAAATTTCAAGGTTTCGGTAAAGAACTTAGTATTTTCTTGGATATCTTAAGGAGCATTTCTAGAAATTAAAACTAGGAAGCTTGAATTTTATGATTTGGATGTTTTATGTTTAATTGTTTAAATAAAGTGAATTTTTCTTGATAAAACATGTTATAAGATCATATAGGCACTTGGTGATTTGCATGTGATTTAAATGACATGAGTTTGGTAATAATTTTCTAAAATACGGAAAGAAGATTGAACATGAAATGGTATAAAAAACATGTATCTATATTGACATGCATAATGTATCAAGTGTCTCGTTAGATATTTTATCTATGAGGGATTTCTATTTCCCCCTCCTCCATCTGGTCTGGAAAGGCGTAAGAGAACGACTCTCTGTGGATGACGGTGTGCTCTCTAACGAGAGCGGTGACGCGAATATCTATTAGGGGTCACCATTGGTTAAGTACTGCCGTAACTATAAAATATTCGATATGACCACTGTGGTTGGTACGGCTTTGGTCATAAATTGCACCATAGTTTGGCAAGCCAAAAATGCGTCGTAGGCAAATTGCTGTTGTATATCTGATCTGGTCATTCCATATGCATAGTTAAAAATTCGTATATACCCTCAGTAGATGGAAGTCATAACAATTTCGTAAAGCATGACACAAAAATCTGAACATTTCATTATTTATTTGATTTTCTTTATTATTAAACATGATTTGATTTGATTGTTGTGACTATGACATGATGGATTTGATGTCTTTTTTCATAAATAATTTTTTTTTCATAAAATAAGAAAGGACCTTGACGTGACCCGATAGTAAATATTGATGACATAATTATTTACTTTAAAAATTTTACGATATTATTTAAATACTGTTTTTCTTATTGAGTATATAAAATTTACCATTTCCATGCCCTCCCATATGAGGAAGATAGTGAGGAACTAATCGCTGACCTATACCTTGAAATCTATAAGGATCCTGTGTATCCACAAACCTTGAATGCATGACTTATCTCGCACTCTGATGAGTTCATTCGCATAGTAAAAGAAATGATTTTTTTTTGTATCTTGATATTTTGCATTTTGCTGTCATTTCTGGCATCAGTTATATATGTGTGTAATTGGAACTTATATAGTTTGATAAGAGATTTGTAATAATTTGCTCCACTACATACAAATTTTATCATACACTCGTAATCTGTTTCTGTATCTTGCACCCTTATGTCTTAAATAGCATTGGGGATGTCATAGGTAGGCATGTGTCGCAATGGACGTATGGGATAATTGACCCCCATGTCTGCTGATATTCTGAGGATCCATGATGAACAAATCGATGTGACCATATACCCCGAAAGAAAACAAGAGGCATGCAAATTCCTCGACACATGGACACAGATCCCCATATGTGAACGATGTTGCCGACATGTGTGTCGAGCATGCGACCCAACCCACACACCCCACGTGTGCACAAACACACATGTACCCGCACAGGCTGTGTGCCCAAGCGCGCAACAGCGCCCACGCATGAGGCCCATTGGCTCCGCTCATGAAACCAGCCTCGCACGCGTAGGCATATTTAGCCAGACGCGCGTCTAGCGACAGCTAGGCCAAGTGCACGCCCCATGGGCAAGCCGAACCCGCAAGCCCATTTTTGTGCAGCCCGCATGACCCACTGTGCCGACTCGCATGGTCCACCGACACGTGACACAGTCGGTTTTCCATCCACCACTTATTATTATTATTATTTTTTTCTTGGACCCTACCTTTAAATTCTATGTTTTTAATTAATTCCCGCGTGTTTTAGATGGAAATCACATGAAATAAAGTGTAACCTATTTTAATTATTATTTTAATGTAAAGTCTATTTTTAAAATTATTTTAATTATTTATCTTGTAACTAGATTATGATAGACTATTATTTTATTAATTTTTTAAGTGGTTGTGATCATTTAAAACTATTTCGAAAAAGCTTATAAATAAGTGTTTACTCATAGATTGTAAACACAATCAATTTGAGAGAAATAATATTGAAAGTTTTAGTTTTTTTTCAAGAATTAGCATTTTACTAATTTTATTTTAGTTTCTTCAAGTTTTTCAAGAAATAGAAGTTTTCAGAAGTTTTATTGAGTTAAGAGCGGGGATTAATTTGTCGGTGGCGTTTTTCCTTTCCTTATTTTTATTTCCTAGTTTTTGTTTTTACTTTTCGTTTAGAATTGTAGATTAAATTAGAAGGAGCAGTTTCATAAGTGATTAACTTTTGGTATTACATACACTAAGTAGGTTGTAGGAGTTAATTCGATTCTCTTTTACCCTCCCACGTCACTGAGTCTATTCCAACAGGTGATATGTTCTTCTCTCATGACCACACTTCCTTGGCAATGCAAAAAAGTTCTGTGCTGAACAAAACTGGTTTTGACAACCATTTTCTCCCCAAGCCTCCAGCATTTTCCCAGGTTAATTTTGTCACTCATCCGCAAGCTGGTAAAGTAAACGGTAGTCTTAATCAGAAAACAAAAGGTTACATTCAACGAATTCTGGCTTCTACAAACTATTGTGACCTCTAGCTCCGGTATCATCAGGCAGAGTAGTAAGCTTAGCAGCAGAATTAGTAAAGCTAGTGAAGTTACTGGGAGAACATGCAAAAGCCTTGCAAAGTTCACAGAAAGTAGGCGCAAAAGCCAGACAGATACATGGTTTGCTTGTATGAGTTTAGGGGCCTGAAGGAACCCAAAATCTCCTGATAGGACAGTGATTGATGAGGCTAATTTTATTGAGAAGGCATTTGTGGTTGAAGAATTGAGGCCATTTTGGCTGATAAGCATCAACCTGGTTCTTTAAATAGATTCATTTGCCACAAACAGGAAGCTCTGCTCCTCAAGGAACTTATGAGCAAATCCAAGATCCCAAACTCTTTTGTCTCTTTTATCTGAATATCTCATAATGTTCATGAATCTCCCCATAATGCTAATAAGCTTTTGTTCTATCATAATTAACCACAAGAGATTTGTATTTCAGTCAAAATCACCATTCTTCTGGATGGATGGATCTGAATTCATTTTGGAAGAAATCTAGATTTACTTTTTTCTACTCGCATTTAAACCTTAGCCTCCTTACATGTGGATTTGACAGTGTAGCAACAATAATGTTTCAGAGAATAAAGATGCATCCATGCAATGAAGCTGCATGGAGAAAAAAATAAAAAGAAAACTAAAATAGAGTTTGGTGATATCAAGACACATTTCTTGGCTACTAACTTGGTCCTTTTTGCTATTCTAGGTATCCCGAGAAAGTTGTCCTCATATCCTGTTCAAAGGACCATCAAGATCTGGAAAAAGATCCCTAGCAATGGCTCTGCTAGTGAAATATATGGCGACCGGTGTTGGAATATATGTTTTTAGTTTAATTTACAGTAAGTTTGCTAATTTTCATTCCCCCTAACAGCCTAAGATAACAATGGAATTTTGTTTTTTCTTTCTGGGTGCAGATATCTCATGAACTAAGATTTTTCCCAGTTCAGGTATATCGTTCTCTAACAATTTACTTGTAATTTCTGCAATGTGAAGTTTATCGATGTGCATGATTCTGAAAACCAATTATGACCCAGCTATTGCTGTTGTTTTATTTACCTAGTACATATTACTAGAGTTTAACCTAAGCTTTAACCAAACCTAACTAATTTGACAAAGTAAACTGGAGATTATAGACAAATTTCCAGTGTAATGTATCCTGTTAGCTACATAGAAAGAAGTATTTTACTGATCTTCTCTTTTTACCAGGAACGGCCAGTGCAAGTACCTATACCATTAACATCTAGTACTCACCATATGGAGCTTAATGTGAAGCTGGAACCAAATGCTAAATATGCATTAATGGGTTTAGTCAAGGAAATAAACAACAGCTATGCCATCCCACCTGAAGTGAGCAATGCTAATCTCAAGGCAGATTATAAAAGGTCCAGTTTCTTGGATGCATGCATAATTGAAAATAAAATGATTAAGCTGCCCACTTTATGGTTGATAAGAGTTTTGTGCCTTTAAAATTGTTCAGTTATAGTTCTTTATGAAGTTGACAAATCAGATGAGAGGATCCAACATTTAATAAAATTGATTATGGACTTATACACAGACATCTCTAAGCTCATCCTCTGCTATGAAGATGATTCTAATATCCTAGAACCAGTGACAAGCGTCTGCAAAATTATCAAGGTTGATGCTCCTGTAACTCATGAAATAAGTATCATCTTATTTCCAGAGTCAGGACTCATTTTGGTCGATCACCTTGAGATCTCCTAGGTTGATCTTGTAAATATATGAATAAAAGATTAGGTCCTTTCTTATCAACTTAAGTTTTTCGAAGAAGTGATTCTAACATATTCTTTAATATTATATTGTTACAGGCTTAGAGTTCAATTTGAGAAGACTACCCAATTTGTTAGTTATCAATACAAGATACGGAGAGCCTGTGGTTGATTCGTGATGTTAGCTTGAAGGAGATTGTATGTGAGTGAGCGTATCATACGTATAAATAACATATTGATTATTTTATGATTTTAATTTTTTTAGAAAAATTGATTCATCTCAATTTAAAGTACTTGGTAAAGTATAAGGGCTTCAAATATTTGAAAATGTCAAAGTTAGTCACTTTCTAACTGTAAAGATGACTGCCAATCTTGCAGATCATGGAGGTACCAATTCAGATAGCAACAGAGGACATTGATCTGACTATGAGCTTTGTAACAAAAATAGCTACAAAATCGGAGCAGAATCTGTAATATCCGCTTGTACCTTGTTAAAAAAAAAATACTTTTGTAATGAAATGATTTTTTTCGTATATTGTGCTTTTAATAATTATAATGTTGAATACTTATTTTTCTTCTTTCAATCTCTTTTAACATTTTGGCCGCGGGATTCCTTGGAGAACTCATCAACCCGCGGGCATCCTTCAAGGAAATGAAGATCAACGCTTGCGAGGGAATTCTTTTTCTCCCAAACTGTCAGCTCATCTTACCCGCGAGTCACACACACACCACCCATGAAGACAAATTCCACCCGCAGCACACACAGCCACGGGCGAACACCAGCGTGTGCGCCCAGCTTGCTGTTTTCTCCTTCACGCGGACATGCACTCACCTCACCTATTTGAGGTGTCCAGCCGGTCAGCAGGTCTGTCCTCTACTGCACCAGCTATCTCCGCTCAAGCAAGCTTGCTCATTTTCTGTCGGCCACTATTGGGATCACACGATTGCGATTCATTGCATGAAATCTGACGGTGATGATTAATGCAGAACCCATCATTTAGGGGGTTCTGTCTTCGTCTTTTCCCTTCATTCGCAAGGAAACAGGAAGAAAGCCCCCAAAACCAGAGAGAATTGAGAGAAACTGAAGCAATTAGAGAGAGAGAGAGAGAGAGAGAGAGAGAGAGAGAGAGAGAGAGAGAGAGAGAGAGAGAGAGAGAGAGAGAGAGAGAGAAAACAAAGAGTGAAACGTGAGGAAGAAGAAGAAGAGTGTGAGGAGCTGTGAGTATGCAGAAGTGTGCGAGCTTTTCCCTCCGAGAGGTAAGCTAATTCTGGGTTTCTTTTACATTGTTTTCCCCCTATTTGACAGCTTACTTGGGCTCAATTCCTTTTCCAAAATTGAAACGTATTGAGCTACAAATAGGCTTTGTTTTGCTGAATGTTCGGGCTGTGCAGGTATATCGACTTCCCTTTTGTGACAAATTTCTTTTCATCTTAGCACATTTATGGCTTGCTAAGCCATAACATATTTATAGTTTGCCAAACCACAGCACATTTACATTTGTCAAACCACAACATATTTACGACTTGATAAACCATAGCACGCTTTATTACCACGATCGTGCCAACCACAGTGATTCTACATGTAAACTATAACCACAGTCGTACGTTGCTACAATGATCCTACAAATCATATCACATAGTCACTCTCGTCAGATGGTATACCGTCATCTATAGGGAGTGGTCCCTCACATATCTTTTCAGACCAGATGGGAGAGAAACAGAACTCCTCAAAGATAATAGCCTAACGGATTATATCATTGTAAATGCCACGCATAAATATTACGGTGTTAGGTCTACATACCCATTTTTATAAAATATTTATGCATCTTAATGCAAAAATCATGATATCTCATGCTTCACTAATATTCCATCATAGCCATGTCATTTAACAATCACATTTCAAAATTTACTAAAACATACAATTACTATTTCACATCAATCATGCAATATTTCAAATTAATTACTAAATTAATTTCCCTTACCGAAAGTTGAAGAGTTCCCATATTCTTCTTTTTTCCATTCCTTCTTTATCTACTTCTTTCTCCCACTCTCTCTCTAAAAAACTCTTAAGGAAGTAAAATGAAGAGGAAGTGTGAAAAAATGGCGGTTAGAGGGCCCTTATTATAGAGAAAATAGGTCGTCTGATTTTTGCCAAATTGACTTATGCAACGCGACGACTGATGGATCTGATTGACGGACGACTGATTAGATGACAGCGATGCGACGACTCAACACAAAGACCAAGGGCGCACCAACTAAGGGACAACGTGCACCTCCCAAGGGGTGGTGCTCAGGGCCCGAGGGTGGCACACTCTGCCCAATGCTAGCCATGCACGTCGACCTGCTACGCGCAGACAGCACCTACAGCGCATTTGCACCCATAGGCTTACGCACATGCGCGCATGGAACTGCATGTAGACTGCATGCCTCACGTGTTATGTGGATAGGACATGCACGCAGGCACATATCCAGCTGGCCGTGTGTGCGAACATGTGCGCAGCACACAGGGCCCGCACGGGTGGGGATTTTTCCCGTAGTTCCTGCAGGATTTTCTCTGCCTTTTTTTTTCTCTATTTTTCCTGAAAATCAAAATTTAGTTATAAAATTACATTAATAAAATAATTTTAAGTAAACCCTAAAAATACGCGGAATTAAAACATCAAATTAAATACTTAATGGCCTTAGGGCCCGAATAAATATGAGTTTTATACAACCACATATAAGTACGAAGGTGCCGAGGTTTTAGAGAACGACTCTTAGCTCTTCTTCCGATCTAAATTGTAAACCATTTATAACTTTTTCTTAACTCAACATGTGGGTAATAGGAGTGCACTATTATTAATGCAAAAAGTCGAATACATTAACTCTCAATTAATTGGTTATTATGATATTTATATATGGTGGAAACCCTTT
Source organism: Carica papaya (assembly GCF_000150535.2). Next base: position 1,142,213 of record NW_019014677.1, on the reverse strand, counting down.
CTTGCTGTAGTTACAGTCCAAATAATGCAATTATCACTACTACCTTAATTATTTTTAAAATAATTCAACTGTGATGTTTCAAGAATTAAATTATATTTTTAGTAACTCTCTAGGATTTCTACCTTGTTTTTTATCTTTCCACACCGTAAGGGACTATCTTTGACAAATTACCTTAACATGACTTATTTAGGGATTACCCTTAACTGATTTTCTGTATCTTGAAGTGAATGCCAATACCTTGGGGAACTACACAACTACCTGTCTAGATTTGTATGTTTAATAATCGTAAGGTGAAACAAGAAAGAACACTACTAATAATCTAGTCCTCTAGTCAATTGACTTGAGTAGTGCTAGTAGCCATGTGAAACTATGACCAGTAGAGTAACTGTGTACATTCATCACAAATGTTTGTTCTCGTGTCAAAAGGTTGGCGACATTTTAAGTAAGCAAAAGAGTTCTCAAGAATTAATCCCAAATAAATTTATGTTCCAACAGGAACCCATTTACATGAAATTTTTATATCTAGGCATGCTTAGTATGGGTGTTGAACTAGTGGTTGGATGATAATGCCTAAAAATGACATCATTATCACCAACTTTAGAGTTGTTAAACTTGATGGAATACTATTTAATCCGAGGTATTTTCTATATTTTGCTGCAGGACATGATACAAAGACGAAACAAGAAAAAACAACATGAAAATAAGAGAGTTTGTGAAAAGAATCATCACCCTAGAAACAAACCTTAGGCAAGGCTTGGGTTCAGTAGTCAGCAACAGGTTCTACCCCAGTTAACTTTACCTTGGGTAAGGCTAAGGGTCACGCACAGTAGTTGGTTTAAATGAAAACGCACATTTTTTAAATTCGAAAAGATTAGGTGTCAGTCGATATTTAAGGACAGAAAATCAAGGGAGATTATTTTAAAAAGCTAGGGATATGCCAAAAATTGAGGAAAGGTCCTAATCAAGAAAAATGAAAAAACACTAGCCCTTTTGGTTATAAAAGGCGGGCTGCGCAACAGAATCGACATCTATCTTCTTTTCGACATCGTTCATAGCAGTGGCTGAAGATTCCACACCCTCTTTCATCTCCTTTTATCTATTTTATTCTCTTTAATCTTCAAGAACTTGTTTTGTATTAAAGACCATCATGAGTAGGTAATTTGTTTCTTTTTCCTAGTTGATAGATTTAGGAAACTCCAGCAACGTATTTGTGAGATATAATCGAATCAATTTGAGTTTTATTTTAAATTTGGTATTTATTTACATCTTGCACCTATATATATATTTATTATTTTGAATACGTTTAAACATGACCCGTCATATGAGAAGAGAAATCGCAAACAGTTGGTCGAACCACTCAAATTCATAATTATTTGAGCGATTCTCGCACCAAGCAGTGATCAGTGCCACATTGAGGAGGTAAGCAATCTATTTGACAAGTTCATGCGAATGAATCCGACAACTTGAATCAAGTTCTTCTAGCTCTCAAGGTTATTGACAAGTTAAATCTTGTGGATGTTTCTAGGACTCCTTGGCAGTAAAAAAACTAACTAATGAACGTTTCTTAGTTAGTTTAAGAATAAGAAAGAATTGGTTGTCGAAACATTTCTGAAAACTATAACTGATTTACCATATTTTGAGTAAAACAAATTCTTGCATCTATGATCAACTACATTACTAGAGCTAGCTATTTCGTCCACTAAGAATTCTTCTTATAATTATTTTAGTTTTAACTTAAAGCCAAGAGTTTGGTTTCTATTAATTTACTTATATCCTATTTCATATTTTGCATTGATATTTGATTCTATAAAACCCCTCCTTAGTTACTTTTTATTCGTTGGTCAAGGAAAAAAATTGTTTTCTAATTCCTTGTGGATTCGACCGTTCTTATCACTACTACAATATTATTTTATTAGTTAATTAGAAATTTATTTTTGGTAGATTTGACACCCATAAAATTTTGGTGATGTTGCTGAGGAGTTGAGATTAACTAATTGTTTTTTTTTTTTATGACCAGGACTGATTGTAGAGAACCTCTTCTTTACGATCCGAAAATAAAAAAAACCATAAAAAGGTTAAGGAAACTATAACACCTTGCTCACCACCACACTAAATTGTATTTGGAGAACTCCTATTTATTCGGGCCTTAAGGCCACCTAAACTCATTTAAATTTATTTCGCAACCTTCTATCGTAATTTGTAATTTCAATTACATGCTGATTTTGTTATTTTATTTTGATTTTATTTAATTTTATCTATTATTATTTTTATTTTGATTTATTATTATTTTAAAATAATTACTTTTGAGGAGCAAATGGAAAAAGGGAAAAAAATCTCACGGGAGAAAGTTGCCCACGTGGGCACCACGCATTGTGTACGTGCGCGCGCGCGCGCGACCAGGTGTAGGACATGCACACAGTGCACACTCCCATCTGTAGAAGGTGTGAGGCAAGTCTTGCGTGTGCGTCACATCATGTGCAGACAGGGCCAAGCGTCGCACACTGTGCCTGTAGCATGCGCCGGCTGGGTGGGGCACGCTGTCGCCTCGGACATTATGTCCTCGCCCTCCTTGGACGATGTGCCACCATATTGGGGTGTGTCGCCACCGGTGGAGGAATTTTTCTTCATTTTTTGCGTCATATCAAATCGATCATCTTTCATTCAACTCTCTCTCTTCACCGAATTTTGCCACTTGACGTAAATCCGATGATCCCTATTTTCTATAAATAGGGACCCTTCCTCCCATTTTCTCATCACTTCGATTTCATTCTTCCACCTTCCAAGAGTTTAGAGAGAGATGGAGTGATCTAAAGAGAGGAGGAGAAGAAGAACGGTATAAGGAATTTAATATTTCTTTAAATATTTTAAGGAGTATTTCTAGAAATATTAAAATTATGAATATGTGATTTCTGTGGTTTATATATTTTATGTTTAGTAGTTCTAAATAAATGAATTGTTCTTGATTTCAAGCATGCTATATGATTTATAGGCACTTGATGATTTACATGTAAATAAAATAATATGAATCTGATGATATTATCTGGAAAAAAAAAGGAGAACAAAGAAGTAGAATAAAGCCTAAATGGTTTGAAATATGTATGTATCTGTATTGACATGCATAATACATCAAGTGTCTTGTTATATTTTTTTTATCTCTGAGGGGTATCTGTTTCTCCCTCCTCCATTTAGTCTGAAAAGATGTGAGAGGACCGCTCCCTGTGGGTGACGGTGTACCCTCTAACGAGAGTGGTGATACAAATATCTATTAGGGATCACCTTTAACTAAGTACTGTTATGCCTATAGAATATTGGATAGGACCACTATGGTCGGTACGACCGTAGTCATAGTTGTACCATGGCTTAGCAAGCTAGAAATTGCCTGAGCAAATTACCGTCATCTGTATTTGATTTGGTCATTCCACATAAATAGTCAGATATTTATATCTGCCCTCAAAAATGAAAGTCGAAACAATTTCGCGAAGTATGACATGAAAATCTGAGCATTTAATGATTTATTTGATTTTCTCTATTATTAAGTATGATTTTGATTTGATTGTTGAGACTATGATACGATATTTTCTCTAATAAATAAAATTATTTTCATAAAGTAAGATAGTACCCCGACGTGACTTGATGGTAAGTAGTAATGATATTATTATTCACCTTTTAATTCTTACGGTATTATTTAAATACTATTTTTCTTACTGAACATATAGAATCTACTCTTTCTATTGCACCCCAGATAAGGAAAATAGTGAGGAACCATCTGTTGACCTAATCCTTGAAATCCATGAGGATCCCGTAGATCTGCAAAACTTGAGTACATGATTCTTTCCGCAATCTAATGAGTCCAATAGCATAATGATATAAGTGTTTTGTATTTTAATATTTTATATTTTGATGCTACTTCTGGCCTCAGTTATATATATGTATAATTGAAACTCATATAATTTGTAAGGGATTTGTAATAATTTACTCCGCTACATACAATTTTTGTCATGGACTCATAATCTATTTTTGTATCTGACACCTTTATACCTTAATTCGCATTAGAGATGACACAGATGGTATCAAAGCAGTTATGCAGGCCAAATCCCTTACAACTGAGGCTATAGGTAGAAAGACCCTTAAGATATCTAGGAAAATAAGTCATTTTTTTCAAATTAGACTACCAACTCATGTCTTCCTTTCTTTTATAGGAATGATGCAAAGGAGACCTTCCGTAGAACGTACTGAAAGACCCGAGGCCTAAGACCATCAACCAGGGTCAAGTTTACCGAACACTTCTGAGTTATTCAAGGATTAACCGCAGTTGTAGGATAGAGCCAAGCCAAGCCTTGTCAACACCCAATTTCGGAATACAAAACAGCCGAGAGGTCTATCTCTCACAATATAGTAGAGTATATGAAACTTAAACCACCACATTTTGAAGGTGGCCCTGACCCCTTAGGAGCCGAAGTCTGGATCCTACAGATAGAGAAGTTTTTCTCTATCTTAGACTTAACTGAGGAGCAGAAGGTTCCTCTAGCAACCTTTATACTGATCAATGAAGTAGAACACTAGTGGTGACTTAAGAAGGAAGTCATGCCTACCCCTACTACTTTAGAAGTTTTCATAGATGCATTCTTTGATAACTTTTTTTCAGCTTATGTCCGAGAGAAGAAAGAGGAGGAATTTCAGGACTCCACTAAAGAAATATGATGGTTGCCCAATATGCAACCCAATTTGTCCAACTATTTAGGTTTACCCCTCTAATGGTCACCCTCGAAAGTCATAAAGATAGGAAGTTTCTGAAAGGCCTTCATGTCGATATCTATGATCGAGTTACAATGCTGAGACCCAGCTCGTATGCAGAGGTGCTAGGACATGCCTAGTTGGCTGAAAACCTCATCTCTGCCAGGCACCAACGCATTGCCCAACTCAGTCCCTAACAACAACAACCCTAATAACCCAAAAAAAAAATTACTCGAACCAGTAAGCAGCCACCCTGATAAACGAACCCAAGTTGCCCTTTCTCCTGCTCTACCTCCACCTACTAGACAGCCTGGCTGACCTTTTTAACCATGTTAGCATTGTGGTCGCTCGCATGGTGAATTACCCTATCATCATATCAATCACGCCTATTATCGATGCAGAATCACATAATATTTTATAAAAGATTGCCCTCAATAGCCGAAGGACGTGGCCAGACCTATAGCATAGGGTCGTGTGTACAACCTAGATAAACCCGGTGCCCTTTCCACTTCTGTCCTTATTTAGGGTATGCTTTCTATTCATGATACTTCTATTAAAGCCTTGATCGATATAGGTGCTACTCACTCTTTTATCTCCTATGCATTTGCTTGTAAATTTGATATTAGAGTTGAACATTTAAAAAAATATTAACTGTAGAGACTCCCTCTAAGGGATTACTAGAAGCTCACTATGTATATAAAAATTGTAAGATAAAAGCTTTGGAAATAGAAGTATTTGTACACCTGATACTCTTAGATTTTTCAGGGTTTGACATTATTCTAAGAATGGATTGGTTAAAAAAATATAGAGCAATTATTTATTATGAAAATAAAGTTGTAATCTTACGATCCCTGAAAAAGAAATAAAATCTATTTTTCTCCATAATAATTAAATAAACAGGAATATGGATATTGATCTTGCTGTGTATTCCATTCTCATTGTTTGTAACTTTTTAGAAGTCTTTTAGTCAAATTACCTAGTCTGTCTCCCCCGCAAAAGGTAGAATTTTCTATCAAACTACTACCTAGAACCCAACCAATGTTGAAATCTGCCTATAACATGAGTTGTACTGAGATCGTATACTTGGAGAACCAGCTTTCTGAGCTTATTGGCCAGAAGTTTATTCACTTTAATAACTCCCCTTGTAGTGCTCCAGTATTATTTGTGAAAAAGAAGGATGGTCCCCTCAGACTATGCGTGGACTACTGAGAACTCAACCGAGTAACAATAAAGAGCAAGTATCCCCTATCTCGAATCGACGATCTTTTCGACCAATTACAAAGAGCCACGATCTTCTCTAAGATTGACTACAGATCGAGATACTACCAGCTAGGAGCTAAAGAAGAAGATATTTCAAAGACCGCTTTTTAGTGTAGATATAGCCTGTACGAGTTTAAGGTGATGCCGTTTAGGTTAACTAATACCCCTGCTTCCTTCATGGATCTCATGAATAGGGTTTTCCGGCATGCACTGGATCAATACGTCATCGTATTCATTGATGAGATCCTAGTGTGCTCCAAAAGCCCGGAAGAATAACAATCCACCTGTCTGAAGTGTTGGGAACACTTCATTAGAACCAGCTATTTGCTAAACTTAGCAAATCCTCTTTATGGTTGTATCGAGTTTCATTTCTTGATCATGTGATTTCAAGGGAAGGAGTTTCTGCGGATCTGGCCAAGGTTGAAACGGTGATCAACTGGAATCCGCCCATTAATGTGGCTGAGGTACGCAGTTTCTTGGCTTGGCAGGGTATTATCAACGATTCATCGATGGATTTTCTAAAATTGCTGCTTCGTTGACTCGACTCACTCGAAAGGGCATACCATTTATCTGGAATTATGAATATGGTGAAAGCTTTATGGAATTAAAATATCGTCTTACCTCTGCTCCGGTGTTGATCCTCCCTTACAACACTAGAAGATTTTAGGTCTACTGTGATGTATCTCATATTGGCTTGGGATGCATTTTGATGAAGGATGGTAGAGTGGTTGCTTATGGATCCAACAGTTGAAACTCCATAAGCTGAACTACCCTACTTATGATCTGGAGTTAGCTGTCATTATCTTTGCCCTAAAGATATTATGTCATTACTTGTTTGGTCAAACCTTGAGATCTACACTAATAATAAA
>NW_019014677.1:1074906-1104434 GCF_000150535.2 Carica papaya | reverse complement strand
AGGCCTTGTGCTCCTGGGGCCTGAGCGCAATAGGCCTGTACACGTGGTGCCCAGTGCGCTAAGGCCCTGCGCACGCGAAAGCAGGCCTGTGCCCCTGCAACCCGTCGGTTGGACACTGCCACCTCTATTAGTGCACCGCCAATGCCTTGGGTGCCACGCTGCCGCCGCCGATGGAGGAAATTTTCCTTCCTTATTTTTCATGCCAAGAATCTTTTTCTCTACTCTTTTCATCGAATTTCGCAACTTGGCGAGAATCCAACAGTTATAAAATTCTATAAATTGCCCTTCTCCTCCCCTTCATCTCCACACTTCGATTTCTTCCATTTTTCAAAAGTTTAGAGAGAAAGAGAGAGATAGTAAATTAGTGAGAGAAGAAAAGAAAGAAGGAAAAATAGTGAAGAAGAAAATATCAAGGTTTCGGTAAGGAATCTAGTATTACTTTTGACATCTTAATGAGTATTTTTAGATAAAAAAATTTAATATGATTGTTATTTTGCTTATTTTGCATGTCTCTATGTTCAAATGAGTCGAATTGTTATGATTTTCAAGTATGCTGTGTGATTTACTGACATTTGATGAATTTACATGTAATAAATATAATATGTAGTTCGTGATAATAAAAGTGAAATAAAAGAAAAAGAGAAAAGTGAAATGAAGCCTGTGTGATCTGAAGTGTATTTGTATTGACAAACATATTGCATCAAGTGTCTCATTAGTCTTTTTATATCTTCGGAGTACCTGTTCTCCTTACTCTTCGGGGTATCTGTTCCCCTTACCCTTCAGGGTATCTGTTCCCCTTACCCTTCGGGGTATCTGTTTTCCCCTCCCCTATCTGGTCTAGAAAAACATAAGAGGACTACTCCTAGTGGATGATGGCGTGCCCTCTGACGAGAGTGGTATCATACTATTTGTAGGGGTCACCCGTGGCTAAGTAATGTCGTGACTATAGATATCTGTTAGGACTACTATGGTTGATACGACCGTGATCATAGATCATACCATAGTTTAGCCAACTAGAAGTGACTATGAGCAAATTGTCGTATCTATATCTGATCTGGTCATTCTACATAGGCAGTTAGAAATCTGTATCTGCCTTCAGAGATGGAAGTTTGTAACGATTTCGCGAAACATGACACGAAAAATTTGTGCATTTTATGATTTATTTGATTTTCTCTATTATTTGGCATAATATATGTATATTTGATTTTCTGTGCTAACGTACTAGTTTGATATGCAAATAAATAATTTTTCCTAATGATGAGTTAGGCGAACAAGGAAACTAAATGGTGAGATAAAATAATAACCTTTTGAAATCTTATGATATTAATTTAATACTGTTTTCCTTGCTCAGCAAATGGAACTCACTATTTCCATCTCCCCCACATGAGGAAAAAAATGAGGAACCACAAGCAAACATACCATTGGAAGTCTATGAGGATCCCGTGGATCCACAAGTCTGAGTGCATGTATATTCCTGCACTCTGATGAATTCTAGTAGCATAGTGAAAGAAGTGACCCTTATATTTTGTATTTTGTTGCCACTTCTAGCCTCAATTTATGTATGTATTTAGAACATTATATATATTTGTAAGGATTTGTTAAGGTTTAACTTTACTGCATAAATATTATTATGCACTCGTTATTCTGAATCTGTACCTGATACTCATTTGTCTTAATTGGCACTTGGGATGTCACAATTTAGCTATCATGCAAAATATTCCTTTTATTGATGCAGTTTTGGTGCTAACTGATGCAGAAAAAGAAACTAATACTATGGCTTTTGACAATTCTCAATCACAAAGCTCTCAGATACATTAATCCTCTCACATCATATCTGACTCAATAGCCATATACCATGTTTATGCCTCCCTAGTCTTAGTAGGTTCCTCAGGTATTCTGTGCTCCTGCATTCTTTTAATAGACTTTTTGTAAATTTTTTGGTATTTATTATTGGTTGAAGTTGATTGTTCTACTTATGAGTTTGAGCTTTATATGAAGTTTGTGGCTTATAATTAGTTTGTGTAGGCTATAGTTTAGTCTATGTTATGGGATATGGATGTATGGGATTTACCTCCAACAAATTCATGTGTGGATGCCTAATAACACTATATATTTCAAAAATAAATAAAGTATTGAACATCCAAAACAATCCTTGTTTTTGCATTTAGGAAATTAAAAATTTCTCTAGTTTTCCTTTATGCAAGCTTTAGCCTTTGATCATCTTCTCAGTCTATCAAATATAGTCTAATTGAGTCTTTCAAATGTCTCTTTCTAGAATATAGTCTAAAATGGAGATAAACAATGTGCTATAAGTCCTATATGTTATACTATTGTTATGTATTGCTATGGAGCTTCTCACATAATAAATCCCATAAGATTTGAATGATGATTAATGGATATATTCGGAAGAATATAAGGCAATAAAACCTTGTCAATTCAATTTATTGTGTTAGGTTTATGCAAGATGATAATAACTATTGAAATGCAGTTCCTTATTTCCTTAGTATAATAATATTGCTACTTTGCTAATAATTTTTTACAGCCCACTAAAAGCTTGTTGTTATAACATTGACAAGACTTTTCAATGAAACATCGGAAGCACTTGGAGGCTCCTATGTAAATCTAGTGAAAAAACGTGAAATAGAAGAGAATTCAAGGAAAATAAGTGCCTTGTTTGCTAAATTCAACGGTAGTGAAATTTTTAAAAATGCAGCTGATAAGCTTGTTAAGCTTTGCCAGGCTTTGGACAATAACGATTTCAGTACTACCCTACAAAAATAGGTTGAACTTCTAAAAATACAAGATTTATCATCACCATTATCGTTATTATTATTATTATTATTATTATTATTATTATTATTATGAACTTGTATATGAGTGTTGGCAATTGAAAATAGTATTATTGTTGTGTTTTGGTCTACAACAGGTGCTTTTTACCACCAGTGATTGGAATGAATGCAACTTCTGGCTAGCAACCTTAAAATAAATGATCAAGACAAGACAAAATGTGAAGTGAAGTATAAAAATTTTCTGAATGTAGAAACCTCATTTTTGGTGTTAATTTCACCTATGCAATAAGTCATTTGGGGACAATGATCGTTTTGTACTTCTGACATACACAATAATGACTCTTGTTGATTGCAAAATTTACAAATTTTAGCTTTTTAGTCTTCACATTATACTCTTCTACATGATTTTGGTTTGGTATTAAATTGCCTTGTGCGGTTAGTAAGATAGTCTACAAGACAGGAAAAAGACTCAGTTTTGATTTGTCTTCTTCTTTTCATTAGTTTGATATCTTTTTCTGCATGACCCTTGATGTGTAAACTCGTAATTTGTAAAATAAATTAATCTAAAAATATTTAGAAAATATTAAAATCAATAATTTAATAAATTCATATTAACAAGCAAATTTGAAAATTAATTGAATTAAAATTAATTAAGAAGTATTTAAATTAGATAACTAAAATAAATTAGAAAAGGACTTTACAAATAGTTAAAACTCATGATTTGTAAAACAAATTAAATTAAGAATATTTAGAAAATATTAAAAATAATAGTTTGATAAAAAAAATTAAATTGGCAAACAAATTTATAAATGAATTTAAATAAAAAAATTAATTAGGAAATATTAATTTTAGTTAATTAGTCAAATAAATATTGTAAAATAAATAATATTTAAACCACAAGAAAATTATGAAGATTGAAAATTATCCCAAAATATGTCAATACTTAATTTTAGGGACCCAAAATAACTAAATAAAAACATTTTGGGGTCTTTTCTAAATTAAATAAATGTCTGGGGTCAAAACGCAATTAAAGGAAGCCAAAGCACGCAGTTCTGACGTGTCAGCGCCGGCCACGTGTGAGGGGGCATGTTCAACGGGCCAGATCGTTCCTGTCAGCAATCCAATGGCCCGATTTCCTTCGCACGCGATATTCCAATCCTGCCCTTCCCACTTAAATCAATCGTACAGCCCAAACCCATTCCATGAAAATAAACGGCTCGATTTAAATTGAAGATCCCTGCCCATAAATAAAAAAAAAATCAATTTTCTTTTTCTTTCCTCGACCAAAGAGGGAAAAATTGCAGAAGTGGGAGAGAGAGTCATTGGGGAGAGAGAAAGAGGGAAAAGGAGAGGAAATGTGAGGGAGCACCACCAGACCACCGCAGGTATTCGAGCAATCCATGGTCTCTTGTGGTCGTGCGGCATGGGGAAATCGGAAATAGCCTGGGTTCCATCGGATTGCGACCGGCTCGCGCATGACCCGACTTTGAAATTCGGTGAGATTTTTCACTCGAAAACCAAAATTTATCCCTCATATTAATTCTTCTGACCGTCTAACACCTCTACGCATGTTCAGGTTTTGAAAATCATCAACAAACATGCCAAAATTTCGAGCGAGCTGCCAACCCGGTTCTGTTGGTCACATTACCGAACCAACTCTCTAGAAGCATTTTTCTTTGCATTTGTCTTCCATTTAGCCTAAAATCTTGGATCAAAAAATTGTTCATACATCATAGAACACGCACCAAGGTTTTAAAAAATGTAAAATTGACATTTAATGCAAGACAACTTGCATGAAAATCTTAGGTTCATCACTGACCCGAGACACCTGCTTTCTTGTCCGGTTCCAAAGCAACTTTGGGGACCTATTTAGAGCCCTAAATCGGTCCTTTTTGCGAAGAAGTTTCTAAGTATGCGTAGTAGTAATCTCTAAGTTTCATATGCATGTTTTGAAATAAAAAACTAACATCATTTGGATTGAATTTGAACCGGTTAAACATATGTTGGTAATCATGCTAAAAAAAGCTTTAAGAACTGTATTTTATTAAATTTCTTCACATTTGCAAGCTGCTTGATCGATTATCTTGCATGTATGTTCTCTATTTAAGTTGTGATTGATGATTGATGATAATTTGATGATTGTTTGAATGTTTTAGAGATAAATTTTAAATAGATGCAAGAATAGGTTTATTTAATGGTTTAAATTGGAAAATAAAAATGGCAAAAAGGGTGTTCTAGTAATGATTTAAATTGTAAATCATTAAACTAATTGTAGTTATTTAGGAAAGAAAAATAATTTAACCAACAATAAAAAAAATATTTTAAACATCAAGTAGTAAAAATATCAACAATTTAAATCAAAATAAAAAAAATTAAAATTATACTAAAACAATAATTTGAATAAATTAATTAAAAAATTTATAGGTTTAAAGAATTGGTTAATTTTTGGGTATGTTAGAAATAAATTAATTATTATGTTTGAAAAATTAGGTTCTAGATTAAATAAAATAAAGGACTTTAGATTAGTTAAGCAATAAGTTAAAATAGAAAGTTTATGTAATAAAAGAATTTAAAACAAGCTGAATAGGTAAGTTATGCCAGGAACTATAAAATTTTCAAGATAAAATTTAAGCAATAAATTAAACAAATTAAAAACCAACCAAACCTACACCAAATAAAATAAACTTAACTTAATCAAATTGGGTAAATTGAGAAGGAATTTAAATAAAGGAAATGAAAGTAAGGGCAGATTAGTCGAAGTATTATCGTTGAAATTTAGGAAGTTTAATGAAAATAAATTATCACATAAGAGATTTAAATGGAAACAATGACTTAAACAAAAAGAACAAATTACAAAATAAATCAAATAATAAATACATAAAATAATACCATCTTAGATCTAAATTTTTATGATAAATACAAATCTGAAACCACTCAAATGAATAATACTTGGATTAATTAAAATGCATGAATTTAAGAGGAAAATAAGATAAACAGAATGATTGAGTTTAAAGTGTAAGGAAGACTAAATGAAATAAGGTTTAGTCGATAAGAAATGTGAAGTCTTCGAATAAAACTCAAGAAAGCAAAACAATCATACAAATAAAACAAAACTAAAAAGAACATCTTAAAGCAACACTGTAAATATGCCTCAGAATAGTGTAACTGAAATTCAACGGTGGATGAACCCTTCTTATGAGTGGATGAAAACTTTTTCAGACGTGGTTGGGATGCGTATCTTTGTTTGGGTCACCTTGCTAAGTACTGTTGTGAATAGTCTGTGCATGATCGTTGTGTCCCTACCCATGAGAAAGTGGGGATCTAGATCTCTCAATGGTACTTGTTCTGTTAAATACTGTGCATACAATTAGGATAGTCAATTAAAAATTAGAAAAAACTGTAGGAAAACAGAAAAACTACAACAACACCAAAGCAACTATAGAAGAACGTAAATTCTCAGCTTATAGCTTAGAATTTATAACACTATTATTTGAAACTCATTATTTTCTTAAAAAGATAAAACCAGTTTTACATCATTGTGTGATTGCTTGCTGTGTGCATACTTGGGGCATTACATGTATACTTATTAAGTGCGTTAAAATTTGCCCATTCCATTCATATTATCATTTTTTCATACCAGGGATATGTAGTAGCCAAATCAGAATTTCGTTGTGGTTCTCTTTAGGTAAGTTTATTTTAGTTTTTTATTCTGCAAGTTATGATACCTCATGAGCTGTAAATTATTATTACACTGTACAAGGATAAGTAAGTTATGCTTTTGCATTACTTTATGTATTGTGATCAACAAATTCTCTAAATTAGTTGATGTTTGACAATCGTGGTTTCCCGGTGGGACTGCGGACTATCACAACTTAGGATTACTCTTTTGTTGTTCATTTCTTAAATAATTTTCAGTTATTTTTGCAAAACATTCATTAAAAAAAGAATTAAAAAAATGACACTCTCTCTCTAGAAATCTCTCTTTTTCCTCCTTTCTTGTCTCCACCTCTCTCTATAGATAAAAAAGAATTAAAAAGAAAAAGAACACATTTCAGTCTTAAGCTTATAGAAAACAAATAAACTAGGGTTCCTGGTTTAATGGTATGAAACTTATAGGCGAAAAAGCTAACAGGTAGTACCAATGATGAACTTGAAGGAAACTATGTTAATTTTGATAACGATTTTAATCCTTTTTTTTCCTATTATTTTTCACAGTGAATTTCAAAAAATAAACCTCCATCTCTTCCACCGCCATTCTTGGATCATTTGAAGCTTTATTTACAGAGTCCTGAACAAACCCTTCTCCATTAATAGACTTCTTCTCTGCTTCTTCCTTTAATCTTCTCAGAAACTTCTCCCATGAATCTATCAAAAACTTCTTAAACTTTAGAGAAGGTGAAGATTTTATCCTATTAAAACCATCTTAAGATAATTCAAAGAGCAAATAGAATAGTCCATGAAACTGAAAGGTATACAAATTTCTAATTAGGAGGATACGTGAGGAAATGAATTCTATTGAATTTGCAGCACTGCAAACACACAAGAAAAATAAGAAATATTTTTAATTAATCAATTTAGTTACCTATTGGTTATAGACAAAATTTTGTTATCCTTATAATTATTTTGCCCCCTTTTTTGTAACCATTTTCTTTTATTTGAACCAACATTTATAATTGAGATTTTCTTTTAGTTGGATTAGGGTTAAAAAAAATATTTATAATTGTTATATCCCACAAAATTAATGTGAGATTTCACATATCTAATTTCACATTTTTTCCTATATATCTAAACAATTGTGAAAATACTGCTCTTATGCATGCAAAACCATGAGCATATACATACATATATATATATTTATTATTAACAGTTTAACAGTTATTCGTATATTTACTTTTGTAATTTGATTTTTATCAGCTCGAATGTGTCTTACTCATTTTTAATATTAATTCATACAATTGTATTTTCGCTAAGATCATAACTTTTATGGTAAAACATTCGAATGTTTTTATTATTTATGAAGGTAAAAATAAAATTTAACTAAAAGAAATATAACTACATATCTATTTTCAATATTTATAAATTTGATTTACTCTTATATATTTAACTAAAGAAATAATTGAACTACATAAGTATATTATATCTTTATAAATTTGTTATCATTTTTTTTAAATTTAAATTTCAAGGATATTAGAATTTATAATTAATCAAAGAAAATCAAAATGTTTGATAACGGGAGGTGTGCATCCTTCAGAGACAAAGAAGAGAGAAAGAAACTGATCTCCTCTTTGAAGTTTATGGAGCATATTTTATTCCTTAAAATAGACAAATTTGTATTTTGCTAAAATTCCAAAGTTTTTCGAAGATTTATGGTAGTGTCTATATTTAGCTTCATGGGATTTGGTAAAAATTCTAGTTAATTTTCATAAACTTATTTAGAAACTTCTATTCATTGCTTTCAAATACAATTTGCTTTAGTCTTAGATATTTGTGCTTTAATTAATAATTATCACGCACTTTCTACTAACACTCAGTTATTGTTACACATCTTAATTTTGCATTTACTTTGTATACATAGTCTTTTATTTTTAAAGTATAAATAAGTTTCATGCTTAGTTTATGTGGATTAAGCATAAAAGTTATAAAATTGTCTCACCCTTAATAAAAACAACTTTTTTATTATGTTATAAGTTGGTTACGTTTACTTATGAACTTGGCCTAGATTTTGACTTTTACTAGTTAAAAGAATTTTATTTTTGTACTTTTCTTTTAGTATAGAAGTTCATTTTTTTAAGCGAAAGATAATTTTTTATGTGAATGTAAATTATATGTTTCCGCCACTTTAAATCATTATTTTGGAATATTATAATTCAAAAGACTATTTTTTATCTGACGTATGAAAAATATCTTTTTGGTTATTTTTGAAAATTAAATATGAAAAAGTTGAAAAACAAAACTTTGCTCTTTGAGTTTTCGAAAAAAAACTTTTAAACTTCTTTATTAGGATAGTTTCGTTTCAATATTACTCCATTATTCTTTTAGGTAGTAAAGTCTGTTAGTTTAAATTAATTAGCTTATGTTATAAGATTGACATTAATTATACAGTAACACAAACTGTATGTATATAAGAATTGAACTGAACTTAGGTAATTTTTATTGATGAAATCAGTCAGCTTAAATATGTCAAAAATAAATAAATATTACAAAACATAAATAAGCACTAACTACTAAGAAAACTATTAACCTACTAATTTATAATTGTTGAAATTAAGTGACTACTACTTTATGATTAAGACACAACTATTCGATTGCTCTATAATTGTTAAATTAAACCACCGCTAATGTGACACTTCAAACTTTTGTGATAAATTGAGATGTCAAACTCTATTATTTTGGGTCCCATTGACCATTTAAAATCTCTTAATATTTAAAGCTACTGGTATTTTGAATTACATTATTTTAAATAATTTTATTCATTTTTCTATTTTCGAAAAATTATTTATAACGATTTTAGAAAGAACAGAAGGAATCGACAAATCGGCGCAACAAAAGGTAGGAAAAATCCTTGTAGTTCGCGACCCGCACTCGCGTAACCACTTCGACGTGAGTGACTGTCATGTCGGATGACTTACCTTATTGTGTTGGTCCCATGGTCAGCTCCACGTGTCTCCTCCGATCTTTGCCAGGTGGCTCAAATTCGACCATCCATCTCTCTTTAGAAAGCCTTCCTCTCTTTATTTTTCACCGTTTTCATTTCTTCAACTTTAGTAAATTAGAGAGAGAAAGAGAAGAGATTTTTAGAAAGAGAAAGAAGTGGAAAGAATTACGAAGCTCACGCGGTCCTTTTCTTCTTTACCGAGCAACGAATCTAAACGTTACAATTACGATAAGGGATTCTTAGTATTTTTACCTAAATTTCTTAGTGCTCTTTTTAGTTAATTAATTTGATAAAATTGAAGACTCGTTGAAATGAATTTTTCCTGGTTGTTGGTGATTTATTTGGGTTCATGCTTGTTTGGTGATTTATTTGGATATTTGAAATATATTCTTGATAAAAATGATACACTAACGATTTGAGATATAAGTGGGACTGACCCTTCGTTTTATATTTGGTAAAGATAAAGAGGGTTGTTCTAAGGAGTTCCACCTTCAAAGAATATCCCGATAGTTAAATATGGGTATAATGGGCCTTTGATCAAATGTGTTATTGAGCCCTACCGAGTTCTGGATGTGAAGTAGCTGTGAATATGTGATGGATTTGAAAATGTGACGGTCATAAAGAGATACTAAATATGAAAGAGAAAAGAATCAAAATCCATTTAACTGTTATCTATTAGAGGTTTTTGTTCCTCTATCCTCTAAATAAATATCAATGAACTACTCCCTGTGAATGATTGGCATTTTCCTCTGATGAGAGTCGATTCACGAAATGATATAAAGGGCTATAGTGGTAAAGTACGATTGTGGTCATAGATTATACCTAATATAGTTATGAAACTGACCCAATATCATTATGGAACTGTCCCAATATGGTTACTAAACTTACCTAATATTGTTACGGAACTATCCTAATATGGTTATGGAACTTACCAAATATCGTTATGGAATTGTCCTAATATGGTTATGGAACCCATCGTTATGGAAATATCCCAATATTGTTATGGAACTGATCCAATATCTTTATGGAATTGTCCTAAAATAGGAAATGAACTGGCCCCAATGGAAAAAATGAAATGATTTGGTTATTCACAGTGAAAGTTGGGAATTTCCTTTGCCCTCACTGGATATATGTTGGAACGGCTTCGCGCAAAGGTCAGAAAAAAACTTAATAAAAACACAGGTATAGTTGATGTTAAATAATGATAATGTTTTTTACTTTTCAAACTTTAGTAGCGTAGTTTAAATATTATTTCTCTTACTGACGCGAAAGGATATGAGGAGGATCGAATTTACTCTTGCACTCAACGTATCTAATATCGAAACAATAACTGTGATATCCCAAATGTTAACTAAGGCATAAGAGTGTCAGATACAGAAACAGATTACGAGTACATGATAAATAATTGTATGCAACGAATAAAATTATTACAAATCTATTGCCAAAATATGAGTTTTAATTACACATATAACTAAGGTCAGAAGTGGTAACAAAATACAAAAATATCAAAATACAGAAAATGCCATTTCTTTTCTACGTGAGTGGACTCATCAGAGTATGAGACAATTAATGCACTCAAGATTTGTGGATCAATAGGATCTTCATAAATTTTAAGGGGTAGGTCAGCGATTGGTTCCTCACTATCTTCCTCATCTGGAGGGGGGACATGAAATTAGATGAGTTCCATATACTCAGTAAGGAAAACAATATTTAAATAATATCATAAGATTTTAAAAGTGCATAATTATGTCATTAACACTTACCATTAGGAGTCACATTAGGGTCTTTTCTCACTTTATGAAAATAATTTATTTATTAAAAAAATCCATCATATCATAATCACAACAATCAAATTAGTCATGTTGATAATAGAAAAAATCAAATAAATCATGAAATACTCAAATTTTTTTATCATATTTTGCGAAATCGTTCCGACTTCCATTTATTGAGGGCAGATACGGATTTTTGACTATCTGTATGGAATGACCAGATCAGATATATAACAACAATTTGCTCACGACACATTTTTGCTTGCTAAATCATGACACGATTTTGACTACGGCCGTGCTAACTATAGTGGTCCTATCAGATATTCTATAGTCATGATAGTAGTTAACCAAAAGTGATCCCTAATAAATAATTTGCGTCACCACTCTCGTCAGATGATACACTGTCATCCACAGGGCGCTTGTCTTCTCATGTCTTTCTAGACCAGATGAGGGAGGGGGAAATAAAAATCACTCAGAGATAAAAAACTAACGAGACACTTGATGCATTATGCATGTCAATATAGATACATGTTATTCCTACCATTTCATGTTCAATTTTTTTTTCATATTTTAGAAAATTATCACCAAAATCATGTCACTTAGATCACATGCAAATCACCAAGTGTTTATATAATCTTATAACATACTTTATTAAGTAAGAGTCACTTCATTTGAACGATTAAATATAAATCATGCAAATCATAAATTTTAAGCTTCATAATTTTATTTCTAACAATGTTCCTTAAGATGTTTAAGAAAATACTAAATTCTTTAGCAAAACCTTGAAGTTTTCCAATACCTTTCATCTTCTTCTCCTCTTATTCTCTCTCTAGATCACTCCCTCTCTCTCTGGATTACTCCCTCTCTTTCTAAGCTCTTGGAGGATGGAAGAATGAAATGAAAGTGATGAGAAAAATGGAAAAGAGAGGTCCCTATTTATAAAAAATGAGAATTGGTGGATTTGTGCCAAGTGGCGAAATCTGGTGAGGAGAGAGCAAGTTGAGTGAAAAAGGAGTGATTTGACTCGATATGATGGTGGTGCGAAAAACAAGGGAAAAAACTCCTAACCGGTGGCAGCTCACTACCCAAGGCGGCGGCGGTGCACTGCCTAAGGCAGTGCATGATGCCCAAGGGGCGGCGACACACTGCCCAATACAGTAGCGTGCCTTCCCAAGTCGGCCATGCGCTGCAGACCTAGCTGCAGGCATGCCAGCCTATCCTGTTGCGTGCAGAGCTAGTTTGCAAGCGTGCAGGGTCTACAACACGCAAGGTGCTGCGTGTAGGCCTATTGCGCGTAGGCCAATGCGTGCAGGTCTACCGCACAAACCTACTGTGCGGACGGCTCGTGCACAGGGCATTTGATGCCTGGCCTATCTGTGTGCGATGTGACGCGCGCAGACTGACTTGTCTATGCGTGGTGGGATATGCGCGCAGATCGACCTCGCACCTCGCCCGAACGGGACGTGCGCACGCACGTGCCCACAACGTACGGTGCCTGCACGGGCGGGTTTTTCTTGTGGGTGTTTTTCTACGGGATTCCACCCCTTTTCCGTTTTTTCTCCTGAAAAATTATTTTAATAAAAAAATAATAAAAATAATAAAGTAAAATTGATAAAACTAACAAAATTGTAAAATATGCTTTTTAGAACAAAGTAAAAATACGAATCAAATTTGCAAAATACGATATATAAAAATTACTAGGTAATTTGAAGAGTTTAAGTGGTTTTAGAGTTCGAATAAATAAGAGTTTTCAGATACTAATTTAGCGCGAAGGTTAGTAGGGTATTACAATAACCACCTAAAATAAAACCCCTCCCTTTAATTGAATCTACAATCCTAAAAGGAAAACAAAAACAAAGAATAGGAAAATAAAACAAATAAAAGAAAAATGCTACGAACTTACTGATAAGTTGATTCCTGCTCCTTGGCTCAACAAGATTTCTGAAAACTCATGCTTCTCGAAAAATAATTTTAACAAAAATACTAAAAGAAAGAAAAATCGAAACTCTCAAGAATTCTCTTAAATTTATTCTCAAAGGTATGCTTTACATCATATGGACAAATGTCTATTTATAGTCTTTCTCGAGCAATCTCGATGAGTACAAAAATCTTGAGATAATTAATAAAATAATACTCTAAATAAAATTCTATTTTAATGTAGGATAATTATAAAATATAATAATTATTTTATCACAAATAAATTAATTAAATAATCATAAAGGATAAAGTTATAATTAAAATAATATTTAATTTAAATTCATATTTATTCTATGTAAAATTCATTAAAAAAATATATAAATTAATGTTAACACATGAACATTTAAAAAGTGGGTCCCAAGCTTTTTTAAAAGATTTTTAAAATAATTTAAATGATTTAAAAAGGGAAAAAAGTGAGGCTAGTCAGTTTGGGCTACCCAGATGGGCTGGGTCGGCCGATTTGCGCGAATTGCACAGGAAAAAGCTCGCGAGAGTTGCAGGAGAAGGCCCATGAGGGTCGCAGGCTGGGCTTGGACCATTTGGGCCGTTCGCATGTTCGTCTGCGTGGGGCGCACATTTGACCTCTTGGGCCTGCATGCGCGACTGATTCTGTGTGTGGAGCCCATGGGTCTTTTGGGCTGTGCGGGAGGGGCTTCTGCCCGAGCTGAACTTACATATGTGAAGGCCGTACAGTGCATATGCACTTGGTGCGTGTATGTGGGCCTTCTTCATCGGGCGTGGGCTGCCCATGGGTGCGACATCCTTAGGCTGTGGCCCATCTTGGCCATAAGGCCTTGAGGCCTTCTCAAGTTGAGCCCAAAGCTTGTACTTCCTTTTGATCCATCAAGCCCATTAATCTTACTTGAGCCTTAAGTATTCTGGATTGAAAAAACTTGTTCCATCTCTTGGAATAATCCCAATTATGAAAATAATAAGGGATGAAATTACTTTCCTGTTCTAGGCATTCTCGTTTAGGAAATCAGAACTTACTTTCTTGTTTGAGTCAAGACCTGCTGGATTCCTCCTTGATGCAGATTGGCATCCTTGTCACCAAATTTGGGTTATCTAATATAATATTGCTTACTGAGTTTACATAGAACTCGTCCCCCAATTTGTGGCCACCCAGATGATTTAAGTGATGACGCGCTCGATGTGTTGCCCCATAAAGGTTGTCTAGATCACTTCTTGGATCCTTAAGATAGTTATGAGTGCTTTATAATGCTTGTATTCTAATGAGTCTTTTGTAAATATTTAGACGACTATTTTGTATAGTCATAGTTTGGTAGCTAATCATTGGCTTCAGGTTTAAAGTACACCTTGATTTTTGTGTAAGAGATTTCTATTTTTTGCTTCAATGTTAATTTAGTTATTAGCACTCATATATGTTTATGTTATCTAACTCCCTTCTACCATTAGTTTTTTGGGATGTCACAAAATGATATCAGAACATGGTTATTGGATGAATCCTTTACACTGAGGCTTATAGAGGCTTAAAGAAAACCTTAAAAAATTCTTGAACTAGAAATGACCTTTTCTATCTAGTCATCCAGTTTGTTGTCTCCCTTTTGTAGGACCAATGACTTGAGGGAGACCATTTGTAGTATACCTCAAGGTGTAGGACGCTTTGACTTGAGCCAAGTTCACCGAATTATTCTGAGCCATCCAGGGTTTGACCGCTATTGTTGGTTATAACAAAAATTAGCTACTCCTTACCAACGTTTTCGTTAGGTAGAAAAAACTATTTCCCAAAATATTTTTGAGTTTAGGAGATTGAACCCTCCTTCCTTTGATGGTGGACCCAATCCCCTAGCCACAGAAGCTTGGATTCGCATTTCGAAAAACTTTTCTCTATTTTGGACCTAATTGAAGAGTAGAAGGTTCCCTTAGCTGCTTTTATGTTTACTGAAGAAGCCAAGCATTAGTGGCAGCTTAAGAAAGATGTCTTGCCCACTCCTACCACTTGGGATATTTTTATGGACGTTTTTTAAAGAACTTCTTATCGGTTTATGTTTGGGAGAAGAAGGAAGAGAAATTTCAGGATCTATGCCAGGGAAGTGTGATGGTTAGCTAGTATGCTACTAGGTTTATTCAACCATCCTGATTCGCTCCCCTACTGGTTGCCTCCGAGAGCCAGAAGGCTTAGAAATTCTTGAAAGGTCTTAGAGCAGATATTTTGTATTGCATTGCCCTGATGAAACCCAACACTTATACCGAAGCCCTTTAACACGCTCTTTTGGCCAAAGGGCTCATTTTAGCCCAACATTAGTGCATTACTCACATCCGTGCTCAAGAGCAGCCTAAAAGAAGACTAACTGGCCTTAGCCTCGATCATGTTGATAAGAAGTCCCACATAGCACCAAATCTTGCCTTACCCCCACCTTCTGTAAAACTCTTTCGGTTTAATCAGCCCTATTGACATTGTAGACAGGATTATGGCGACCGACTCTGCTATCGTTTGAACAACTCTTGCTATAAGTGCAGGAGCGCACAACATTTCATAAAGGATTGTCCTCAAAGGCCCCAGGACTGTGAGACTAGTCGCATAAGGGGGAGTCTTCCATCTTGATAAGCTCAGTACCATTACTACACTAGTCGTCATTCAGGGTACGATTTTTGCTTACAACTCTATTACTCATGCCTTGATTGATACTGACGCTACTCATTTATTTGTATATTGTAAATTTACTAGGAACTTAGCACTTAAACTAGAGCCATTAAGATAACTCTTAGTAGTAGAAACGCCCTCTAGAGTATTTTTAAAAGCACGCCTTATTTATAAAAATTTTAGGGTAAATGTTTCGGATAAAGAATTAGCTGGAAACTTAATACTCCTAGACTTTTCCAAGATTCGACATTATTTTAGGAATGGATTGGTTAGAAACTTTGGTTAGAAAACTATCGAGCCATTATAAATTGTGATGATGAAATTATAACCTTGTGGTTGCCAAAAAATGAAACCATCCTAAGGCTTTAATGGAAAATCTTTGTTCTAAATTCATAACTCTTGGATGTATAAAATATATGCCTGTATGTCAATAGGGCTATTTCAAAAATCTACCTATCTTTCTCTAACCTATGTGATGCATAGGTGAATGGATTTTGAGTTGTCAGTTTAGATAATCCTTGTTGTCTATAACTTCCCGAATATTTTTCTGATAGAGTTATCGGGTTTACCTTCCCGACAAAAAACCAAATTCTCCATTGACTTAGTCCCTGGAACACAACCTATTTTAAAACCCACATATCGGATGGGCCGAGCAGAACTCGCAGAGCTAGGACGACACATTGCAGTCTTGAGGAAGAAAAAGTTTATCAGATCAAGTCATTTTCCTTGGGGAGCTCCTGTGTTCTTCACGAAGAAAAAGAATGGGACCCTTCAACTTTGTGTTGATTATCAGGAGATAAATCAAATCACCATCAAGAGTAATTATTCTCTGCACCATATTGACGACCTGTTTGATCAATTACAGAGAGCATCTGTCTTCTCCAAAATTGATCTCAGGTAGGGTTACCACCAATTGTGGGTTAAGGCTGAGCATATTCCAAAAATAGTTTTTTTTTGCTGTAGATACGGCCAGTTCGAGTTTAGAGTCATGCCCTTCGTGTTGACCAATGCTCTCGCGGCCTTCATGGATCTCATGAACCAGGTCTCCAAGTTTGTATTGGATCAATACATTATTATCTTCATTGATGATATTCTAGTATACTCCAAGAACCCTCTAGAGCTTATTATTCACCTTGCTTAAGTGTTGGAGACCCTTCGTCAACACCGACTTTATGTCAAATTGAGCAAATGTTCTTTTTGGTTGGATCGAGTTTTTTTTCTTAGTCACGTGGTTTCTAGTGAAAGAATTTCTGCAGATCCTTCTAAGGTTGAGGTTGTTATTAATTGGAGCCAACTGACTAACATCTCAGAAGTTTGTAGCTTCTTAGGATTGACAGAATATTACTGGCGATTTATCAAAGATTTTTTACATATTACTACTCATTAACCAAACTCACAAGGAAAGGAATTGCTTTCAATTGGAATGAAAAGTGTGAAGAAGCTTTTTCGAACTTAAGCGTCAATCATCACTGCTCCGGTGTTGATCCTCCTTGATGATACCAAATGTTTTCAAGTTTTCTACGATGCATCTCACATTGGTCTAAGATGTGTACTCATGTTATATGGTCGGATAGTGGTTTATGATTCCACCAACTGAAGGCACATGAGCATAACTATCCCCACATATGACCTTGAGTTTGTCGCCATGATCTTTGTCTTAAAGACATGATGTCACTATCATGTATAGTTAGACTTTCGAAATCTACATTGATCACAAAAGTCTGAAGTACTTATTTTCCCATAAGGGTCTGAACATGAGGTAAAGGTATTGGATAAATCTTTTGAAGGACTACGATTGCAAGATCCTATACTATCCTAGTAAGGGTAATGTAGTCGTCGATGCCCTTAGTCAGAAAAAATCGGTCATGTTGGGCCAAATGTTGGCTTTTAAATGGAGAATGCTCGAGATGATTCAAGATCTTTGTTCAAATCATTACAACAATGGTGTGTACCTTGCCCATATCAAGATCCAACCCATACTTCTTATGAGAATTTAAGAAGCCTAAGCAACGGATCAGGAGATTTTGAAGCACATCGACAAATTTACCTTCGAGGAAGTCCACGTCTTCAAGATGATCGATGGTGGGTTGCACATATTCTGAGATCAGATATGGGTACCAAATGGCCCCGATCTAAGGTTGGATGTCCTGAAGGAGGCTTATGCATCTAAGTTGTCCATCCACTCAGGTAGGACCAAGATGTATCGGGACCTAAAGCACTGTTACTAGTGGCTTAAAATGAAAAAGAATATCGTTGATTATGTCTTTCGATGTCTCACTTGGGAAAGGATCAAGATTGAGCATCAAAGACCTGGTGGTCTTTTATAAAATCCCCCCATTCTTAAATGGAAGTGGGAGCACGTGACCATAGACTTCATCATAGGTTTTCCAAAGATCAGTGCGACCGAAATGTCATTTGTGTCATTGTGTATAGACGGACCAAGTTCGCCCATTTTTTCACAATTAAGACCACTTATACAGTCACGAAATCAGCCCAACTGTATATTGAGGAGATCGTCCGACTCTATGGTATCCTTACTTTTGTAGTATCAGACTGAGATTCTCGTTTTATTTTTCACTTTCGAATAGTATCCAAAAAGCCCTTGATTCTAGCCTGTTCTTTAGGCTTATCAACCTCAAACTGATAGGTAGTTGGAATGAATAATTCAAATGTTGGAGTATATGTTGTGCGCCTGGACTTAGGTGGCAGTTGGGATCAACACCTTCTTCTTTGCGAATTTGTTTATAACAACAACTACCACTCCAACATCAATATTGCTCCATTTGAAGCTCTCTATGCTAGGTCTTACCAATCTCCAACTTACTGGAATGAAGTTGGGAATAACCATCTCCCTGTGTTACATTATGTCCAGGAAACCATTGAAAAGGTCGACATCATTTTGAAACACCTCGTCACTACTCAAATTTGCCAGAAAAACTATGCGAACAATCAATGAAGGATTTTGGAGGTTACTGTTGGTAACCATGCTTTTCTTAAGCTCTTTCCATACAAAAGAAGAATGCAATTTGGAAATAGAGGAAAGCTTAGTCCTCACTATGTTGGACTTTTTAAGATTGTGGGACGTGTAGGCCCTATGGTGTACCGCCTTGCATTGACCTCAGAATATGCAGCCTTGCATAATGTTTATGTCTTCATACTTAAAAAGTATTCGCCACGATTCTTCTCACATCATTCTGTGCCCGATAGCTCTTATTAGTGCGTATATGGCTTATGATGAGTATCCTATGGAGATCATGGTTAAGGTATTATGGCATCACCATACTTCAGATGAGGTGACTTGGAAAGTGGAAGAGGGAATGCGGAAAGGATTTCTCGAATTATTTTTGGAACTTATTCAAATTTAGAGGACCAAATTTTTATAAAGTAGGGGGAATGTGACACCCCAAGTTTTTATGATAGATTGAGATGTCAAACTCTATTATTTTCGATCCCATAGGCCATTTAAATTTTGTTAGTATTCAAAACTATTGGTATTTTGAATTACATCAATTTAAATAATTTTATTCATTTTTCTATTTTTCAAAAATTATTTATAACGTTTTTAGAGAGAATGGAAGGAATGGATAAATCAGCACAACGAAAGGCGGGAAAAATCCCTGCAGTCTGCAACTTGTGCTTGTATAATCGCGGCCTTACGCGCAGTATGCCTGCATGGGCACGACTGCTTCGATCTCTGCCAAGTGGCATAAATCCAGCCCTCCATCTCTCTTTAAAAAGCCTTCCTTCCTCTCTTTATTTTTCATTGTTTTCATTTCTTCAACTTTAGTAAATTATAGAGAGAAAGATAAAGAGATTTTTAGAAAAAAAAAAGAAGCGGAAAGAAGTTGGAAGCTCACGCGACCCTTTTCTTTTTCACCAAGCAATGAATCTAGACATTATAGTTACGGTAAAGGAATCTTAGTATTTTTATTTACATTTCTAAGTGCTCTTTTAGTTAATTAATTTGATAGAATTGACGACTTGTTGAAATGGATTTTTCCTGCTTGTTGGTGAATTATTTGGATTCATGTTTGTTTGGTGATTTATTTGGATCTATGAAATGTATTCTTGATAAATATGACAGATTGAGGATTTGAGATATAAGCACGATTGATCCTCTGTCTTACCTTTGGTAATGACAAAGAGACTTGTTCTAAAGAGCTCTGGCTTCAAAGAATACCACAGTGGTAAAATTCGAGAATAATGGGCCTTTGGTCGAATGTGTTTTTGAGCCCCATCGAGTTTTGAGATGTGAAGTAGCTGTGAATATGTGATGGATCTAAAAACGTGGCGATCATAAAGGAATACTGAATATAAAAGAGAAAAGAATAAAAATTCATTTAACTGTTATCTCTGAGGGGTTTCTGTTCTTCCTTCCTCAAAATAAATGTCGTTTAACCACTCCTATGAATGATCGGTGTTTCCCTATGATGAGATTGGATTTGCGAAATAACATGTAGTGCAACTATGCCTGTGGTTATAGATTATACCCAATATTATTATAGAACTGACCCAATATCGTTATGGAACTGTTCTAATATGGTAATGGAACTGTCCAAATATAGTTATAGAACTGACTCAATATCGTTATGGAACTGTTCCAATATTGGTTATGGAACTGACCTAATAATGGTTATGGAACTGACCCAATATTGTTATGGAACTATCCCAAACTTGTCACAATGAAAAAAATGAAATGATTTGGTCATTCATAGTGGTGGTTTGGAATCCCTTCTGCCCTCAGCAGATATATGTTTGAATAGTTTGATGTAAAATTTAGTAAAAGACTTAATAAAAATAAGATATAGTTGAGGTTAAATAATGATGGTGCTTTTTATTGTGAACCTTAGTTTGAATAGATTCTATTAGATTTCCGGTTCATGATATGTTCTATATTATCTCTATCTTTATTGTATTGTTATGGTTGTTTTCATAAGTCAAATGATAATTTTCATTAAGTATATAAAATATGCTCGTCTATGGAAGCTTATGAGGTGAGTCAATTTTATTGTGAAACTTATGTTTTTCTAAAGACAAATTACTTTTAAACTTAGCATGTAGTTTAAATACTGTTTCCTTACTGAGTTTACATGGAACTCACTCCAATTCATGTCCTACCAAATGATTTAAGCAATGATGCATTTGATGTGTTGCCCCTTGAAGCTTGTTTAGATCCCTTCTCGGATCCTGAGTATAGTTACGAGTGCTTTGTAATGCTTGCATTTTGATGACTCTTTTGTAAATATTTAAATGACTCTATTTTGTATATTCATATTTTGGTAGCCAATCATTGGCCTCGGGTGTAAAGTGAACCATGATTTTTGTTGAAGAGATTTCTATTTTCCACTTCAATGTTAATTTAATTATTATCACTCGGATATGTTTCTATTATCTGGCTCCCTTATACCATTAGGTATTTGGGATGTCAAAACTAACTCATGACTAATAATACATAATAAGATCTTCACATTAACATCTTCCCACCTTTTTCTATCACCCTGTTGGAACATAACTGCATTCTTTGGATAGTAACTAGATCAAGAAAGGGTTTCCCCCATGTATAGTTATCATAATAACCAATGAATTAGGAGTTAATATATTCTACTCTTTGCACTAGTTGAAAATAGTAGTGCACTCTTTTTACCCAAATGTTGGGTTAAGAAAGACTTATAAATGGTTTACAAATTAGATTGGAAGAAGATTTAGGAGTTGTTCGTTGTTTCTTGACAAAGACCACCAATTTATATCTTTTTCTCCTCATCATTCTTTCCCTTGTTTTTTTCATTGATCACAACGCCTTTATGTGACTGTTGAGGCATTGTTATGAATTCTGGCATCTAGCTCTTTGATACACCTCTTGGCTTATGCGTTGAGCTATGCTTCTCCATATTTTCTTTTGCCTCGTGAACAATAACATTTCCTTTTGCCTCCTAAACAATAATTTTATTACTTATGATATTGTCGTATGTTAAATTAAAAATTTATTAAACACTACTCATCCAATAAATTTTTATAATATTCTCTTATGGTTCGAGTAATGATTTCTATTGGAAATGTTCCATTACCTATATAAACAACAAAAAAAGTTTATTCACTATAGAATTTAAATTTAGTACATACTTAATTATGTCATGGATGGTATCAATCTCTTCTTCAACACGCATTCTCTTTCCCTTCATTATTGTCTTCTCCATCATCTATAAGTGCCAAAAAATTAAGTCAGTGTAATATTCTTTTATATTCACCTACAAATAACTAAATATTACTTAACAAGCTTATGTCCTTTCAGCAGTAGATTTGGAACTCGATGTGCATTTGGATTTTAAAAAAGAAGATCACATTGCATTTAGAAGCGGAAAATCAAGAATCAATGAAGAGATAATTTTTGAAAACACGAAGGAAACCAAAATCATTGCGAAAAAAACCCTACATTCACAAGGAAACACTTGGACCCTCTCACCCTTTAAATAGAGAAAGAAAAAGAAGAGAACAGGTTGCCGATGACTGCAGCAAACTTAGGTATTCTAGATTATCTCTTTCTATAAAACAATATAAACAACATTCTGTGTATTCGACTCATCATGAGCGATTGGTAAATTCTTTTCCAATTAGAGATTCATTGATATTCCAATTCAGGATTATGAAATCTAACTGTTTTTATTCTTGTTATCATTTAAGCTTCAGTATTTATATATCTCTGCACATATTATTATTGTTGCTTGTTGATTGTTTAATAGGGCCCGTTAAGCATGCAACATAACAACATATTGCCGTTCAAACTCTTAAATCCGTAATTGTTTAGTTATTTGATGATTAATAGTGAATTAGTTTCGTACTAAGAGGGATATATAATTTAGTTTGAATTAATCATGCGGTTGAATTTATTGATTAAAACGAAGTCTTTTTAGCTTTTAATACTATTAGTGAACTAAATTTTAGGACCATCTCTGGGTTTTTATTAAAAAAGATTAACTAACGAGCGTCTCTTAATTCATTAAGAATAAGAAAAGATTAGTTGTTATAAGCGTCTCCGACAACTAGAACTAGTTTAGTGAGGTTTAAGGAAAAACAATCATTGCATCCGTGATCAATCCTGTAATTGAAATCAAGATTGTTTCTTTAATTGGAACTCAATCACAACTGTTTGTTACTTCAATTTCTTGCTGGAAATATTCCCTACCTTTCTGTTTTAAACCTCTTTGATTCACTTAAATTCTTTGTTTTGAATTAAAACGAAAGCCCCCAGCTTTGTTTTATCGCTGGTCATAAAAGAGAGTAGTTCTCAATTCCCATAAGGATTCAACCCTATTCCCCACTACTACAAGTTTAATTTGTTGTTGAAATAAGAAATTATTTTTGATGGATTTGACACCCATGATAGAAAAAGAAACTAATATTCTGGCTTTTGACAATTCTCAGTGACTAAGCTCTCATATATATTACTCCTCTCATGTCATATCTGACTCAACAGCCCATGTACCATGTTTACACCTCCACTTTAAATTTTCACATTTTTATGTTTTCAATTCAGTTCCATAATCGTAGGAAGTAACAAGTATAAGTTTTTGTATTTAAAGCATGCCTGAATCATCAATAAAAAAGTAGGGTTAAATTTTACAAATTAAATATGTGATGTTCTCGTCCAAAAGAAAAAAACTTCTTAAATACTTACTAGCCTCTGATCAAGACCTAACAAGTGTGATGCAAGAAAAGAGATGCCAACAATTTTTTGTTCCTCTTAATGCAGTGCTTGTAATAAAAATGATTGTTACAATTCAATAACTGTGACAATTCAATAATTTGTAAATGCCCCTTTTGTTTTGTTAGATTTTTATCTTATCAAGCATCTAGCTATCATCCAAAATGTTCTTTTTACTGATGCAGTTTTGGTGCTAATTGATGTTGAAAAAGAAACTAATACTTTGGTTTTTGACAAATCTCATTCACAAAGCTCTCAGATATATTAATCCTTCCACGTCATGTCTGACTCAATAGTCACGTACCATGTTTATGCCTCCCCAGCCTTAGCAGGTTCCTCAAGTATTCTGCACTCCTGCATTTTTTTAGTAGCCTTCCTACAAATTTTTTGATATTTGTTACTGGTTGAAGATGACTGTTCTGCTTATGAGTTTGGGCTTTATATGAGTTTGTAGGTTTGCATTAGTCTGTGTAGGGTGTAGTTTAGTCTATGTTGTGGGATATGGGTGAGTCAGATTTACCTCCAACAAATTCTTGTGTGGATGCCTAACGAAACTATATATTTTAGAATTAAAAAAGGTATTGAACATCCAAAGCAATCCCTGTTTTTCCATTTAGGAAATTAAAATTGTCTCTAGTTTTCCTTTACGCAAGCTTTAGCCTTTGATCATCTTCTCAGTCTCTTAAATTTAGGCTAATTGAGTCTCTCAAATATCTCTTTCTAGAATATGGATATAAGCAATGTCTTATAAGTCCTATTTGTTATATTGTTGTTATCTATTGCTATTGAGCTTCTCAAGTTATGGATCCCATAAGATTCAGATGATGATTAATGAATACATTCGGAAGAATATCAAGCAATAGAACCTTGTCGATTCAATTTATTGTCTTAGGTTTATGCAAGTTGATTGTAACTATTGACAATGCACTTTCTAATTTCCTGTAGTCTAATAGTATTACTACTTTGTTGATAATTTTCTATATCCCACCAAAAGCCAGTTATCATAACATTGACAAGACTTTTGAATGAAACATCAGAAGCACTTGGAAGCTTCTGCGCAAATCCAGTGAAAAATCATGAAATAAAAGAAAATTCAAGGAAAATAAGTGCCTTGTTTGCTAAACTCAATGGTAGTGAAATTTTTAAAAATGCAACTGAGAAGCTTGTTAAGCTTTGCCAAGCTCTGGACAATAATGATTTCAATACTGCCACAACTATCAGGGTTTAACTTCTAAAAAATACAAGATATATCACCACCACCACCACAACTATCAGGGTTGTTGCCCAGATGAGGAATTGAGTGCTCCATCAACCTAGTTCTTGGAATTGAATCCATCGACATACCCTCACGCCAAATGAATAGGATCGAGCTTCGGGAACTGCATTGCAAACTTTTGGCATTGAGGAAGAAGAAGTTTATCTGACTTAGCTCATCTTCGTGGGGTGCCCCGGTCTTGTTCATAGAAAGGAAGGATGGAACTCCCCACCTTTGCATCGATTATCAAGAACTCATCCAAATAATCACCAACAAATGGCATCCCTTGCCTTGTGTTGATAACCTATTCAATCGACTTCTGGGCGCTGCTGTTTTTCATCTCAAGTTAGGCTATCATCAAATAAGGGTCCGAACCAAAAATATGTTAGTGAGAACGTTTCGCTGTCAGTACGATCTCTTCGAATTCTGAGTCATGCCCTATGGATTGAAAAATGCCCAACGGTACTCCCAAGCCTCATGAACTAGATTTTTTAACCTGTCCTAGACCAAAATGTTCTTGTCCACATCGATGAGATACTTGTGTACTCGAGGAACTCCCAAAACATGCCTACCACCTCACTCATGTGTGTATGCCAAATTCGAAAAGTACTTATTCTAGATGGACCGGACCTCCTTTTTTAGCCATATAGTTCCTAGTGAAGGGGTTTCCATCGACCCACTTGTGATCAAGAACATTATCAACTTGGGCCAACACGTCAACATCGATGATGTTTACAGATTTTTTAGATGAGTTGGGTATTATCAGCGTTTCATCTCGGAACTTTTTTGCATTTCTGCACCTTTGAGAAACACTGTTAAAAAGGGATTCTACTTCAATTGGGATCCCAAATGTGAAGAAAATATTTTGGAGATTAAGCGTTGACTTGCCACCACTCTAGTGTTGGTCTTTCCAAATAACACCAACTACCTTCGAATAGAAAGCAACATGTCCCATACAGCATTGGAGGGTGTGCTTGTACAGCAAGGCCGAGTTATAGCTAATGGATCAAGGCAACTGAAGTCGTATGAGCGAGATTTCACCTACCTCAATCTCGAGCTTGCTGCCATTGTCTATCATTTAAAAAATATGGCATCATTATCTGCGAGGCTGGACCTTCGAGATTTACACCAATCATGAAAGCCTAAAGTAAATATTCTTAAAGGAGGAATGTACTATGAGACAAGATTGTTGGAAAGATCTTCTGAAAGATCATAATTATGTAGTCCTACAACATCTCAATAGATGAAGAAGACTCGATGGTGCCCTTAATTAAGAAGAACGAGCCTCGTTGAAACGACTGCTGATATCTAGGTGGAAGATGTTAAAGACGATTCATGAACTTTGAGTGAGTCAATGCGGCCACCATATCTATCTTGCGTAAATATGAGAACAACTCAGTGTCCTTAGCAGACTTTGGGAAGTTAAGGCAACGGTCCCGAAGATTCTGGAGTGCAGGAACAAGTTTTGCTCCATGGGTGATAGTAGCAGCAATGGTTACTTCATAATGGCTGATGATGGACTATACTGGTTATGCAATAAGATTTGGATACCTAACAGCCCATCACTCTGAGTAGATATTCTAATGGAGATACATACGTCCAAGCTACCTAGTAGTACCAAAATGTACCGCGATCTGAACTGTTAATCCTAGTGGCCCAACATGAAGAGGATTTTCGCCAAACATGTCCTTTGATGTCCCACATATCGGAGGATCAAGGTCGAGCATTTGACGCCTTATGGTCTTTTACAAAATCTTATTATCCTCGAGTGGAAGTGGGAACATGTCTCTGTGGAATTCATCACGAGATTACACAAGATCAACGCCAACCATGATGCCATCTGGATCATTGTACATCAATTGCCAAGATAGCTCGCTTCCTTGTCATCAGGACAACTGATTCAACTAAGAAATTAGCTTATCTGTTCGTTGAAGAAGTTGTCTTACTTCACAGCATTCCTACCTCCGTGGTGTCAGACAGGGACCCTCGTTTCACACTGCACTTTTGGGATAACTTTCAGAAAGCTATCGATTCTAGTTGGAACTTTAGCATTGCCAGACATTCCTACACTGTTGGTCAAATTGAGCAAATTATATTGACCTTAGAGGACATGTTATGCGCCTGCACTCTGGATTTTGGTAGTTGTTGGGATCAACACCTGTCCCTCTGTGAGTTTACTTGCAACAACTGTCACTAATCTAGCCTTAGAATGGCTCCCTTTAAGGCCCTGTATGGTAGATCTTGTCGGTCCCCAACATGTCACATTGAGGTTGGGAGAAGGCGCCTTCCTGAGTGGTACTATGTCCATAGAGTTATTACAAAGGTTAACACTATCTAGAGACATCTCCTCGCAACTATGAGTCGCCAGAAGAGCTACGCAGACAACCGGAGATGGCCTTTATAGTTTGCGATAGATGATAACATATATCTTAAGATTTTCTCATACAAGGCAGGTAGGCATGATGGGCATATAATAAGACTAAGTTCTCATTTCGTTGGACCCTTGAAGATTTAAGAACGTATAGGCCCTGTGGCATACCACCTCACTCTGACCCTCGAGTATGCTACCTTGCAAGATGTCTTCCATGTTTCCATGATTCAGAAGCATCTCCACAACCCATCCCATAACATTCCACGCCCGAGAGACCCTATTTACTCAGACAACACTTATGCAACATATCCTATGGATCAAATGGGCTGAGGAAATGATATGCAGTCAAGAAGTTTCCATGGTCAAGGAAGACCCGGAAGGAGGTGACGTGGGATGATTAAAGGGAGATGCGGGATCTATATCCCGATTTACTTCCAGAATCTTTTACAAATTTGAAGGACCAAATTTTTATTATATGAGGAGAATGTAAAACCCGAATGTTTTGGCAATTAACAGATTTTAAAACTACGATATTTTAGGCCTATTTCCGTATGAAATTTTCGTTGAAGTTACAAGCTCTTCTAATTTTAATTAATTTTTCTAAAATTTTTATCCGAATTAACCCATTTCAAGAGAAAAGGCAACGAGGAAATAAACGGTCCACAACCCACACCCTGCAAACCGTACGCCATGAGCTATAGTTCACAATCGTAGACAGCCCATGGGCAGACTCTTGTGCACAGGGCGTTGCAAGGCTGCACAGAGTGCGATGCATTGCAGTGCTTGCATGCCCAGTGCCTAACGTGGTCGCCTGTGGATGCATGCATCGCTGCAGCATATAGTCACCGATGGAATAGTCTTGTCTCGTTGATTAATGGCCACTATTGGCCATTCTTTTCTTCTTTTGGCCATGCTTGGTGGGCCCCAAATCCACCCCTTCACTCTATTTGATTGATTAACAGCAAGTGGCGTAAATCCAACCTTCCCTTTTTCTATTTATACCCCTTCCTCTCCATTTACTCCACACCATTCTTCATTCTTCACTTTTCCAAAGTTTAGAGAAAGAAAGAAGATAGACTTTTAGAGAGAGAAAGAAGAGGTTTTTAGGAAGAGTAAAAAGTAAGAAATGAAAGAAAAGTTTGGAGTTTCACAAACTCATTCGGTGATTTCTAAAAGCTCTTCCTGTGTTACCAAAAGGCTAAGTCAACCCGATTAAGATAAAGGATTCCTTAGTATTTATTTCTATACTTCTAAGTGCTTTTTAAGATAAATAAAGTAATGATAACGTAAGATAGTTATGAATGCTTGCTTGGTGACATATTTTGATTCGTGTTGGTTGATAAATTATTCGGTGATTTTATACTTTATTTTGAACGAGTGACAAAAATAAAATTTTTATGGCTATTGATCCTTTACCTTATTTTTAGTAAGAGTAAAGAGGGATATTTTAAGGAGCCCTAGCCCTGAGAGATATCCTGATGGTCAAGACTAGAGATAATGGATTTTTGGCCAAATGGGTTGGAACCCCACTAGGTTTTGAACTTGAGGCATGATGGATGAGAGTTTGTTACATGATTGAGATGCATGAAATCTTGTGTAAACTAATGCTTTGCATGGTTAGACTTATTGAGTTAACATTTAATATCTCCACAGAGTTTGATATTGTTTAATCATGGAAATATTGAGCATAATATATGGAGATTAGAAATTGCCTGCAACTTCGGCTTACCTTGGTAATGGTGAAGAGAGTTATTCTAGTAGACCTTAGTTTAAGAAGATGACTCGAAGGTCAAGTCCAAGTAAAATGAGCCTTCGGGGTGAATATGAACCATCAGTTGGATGGGTTATGGAACCCTTAGCAAGTTGCATTGAACATGTAATATGCATATGAAAGAATATGAAATTTTTATGAGCATGAATCAAACAAGTGAAAAGAAGGAAAAAATTCATTCGACGGTAATCTCTGAGGGGTTTCTATTTCTTTCTCTCTGAATAAGTTTTGGTAAACCGCTTCATGTGATGATCAGCGTTCCCTCTGACGAGAGAGGATACGCATTAGGTATTTGTAGGACTACCGTGGTGAATGGATTTCCATGTTTAGAGCTTAGATGGAGAAATGATAAGGATCCGAGGATGGATCGGTGATTCATAATGGTAGTCGGGGATCCCTTCTGCCATTAGTGGATATATGTTGTAACGGCTTCGTGCGAAGGTCAGTAGAAAAAAATAAAATTCAATTAACGTTTAGAGCATCATCCTTAATATGTATGATGATATTTATGTTGCATGACACATTGTTCGTACCTCTTTATATCCCTCTGACCATCATTTTCATTGAACGGAACGTCTTTATTTATCTAGCAATTACTCGTTTGAATATGTGGGGATATAGTGTGTCTGCATAATTG
>NW_019014677.1:1053022-1074820 GCF_000150535.2 Carica papaya | reverse complement strand
TCTACTTCAATGTTAATTTTTATTATGCACTTGTAACTACTTAAGTACTTGGTTCCCTTTCACCCATTAGGTGTTTGGGATGTCACACTTACTCATTTTTAATATTAATTTACATAATTGTATTTTTGCTAAGACCATAACATTTATGGTAAAAAATTCGCACGCTTTTATTTTTTATGAAGGTAAAAATAAATTTTAATTCAAAGAAATAGAACTACATATGTATTTTCAATATTTATAAATTTGGTTCACACTTATATATTTAACTAAGAAAATAATAGAACTACAAAACTATTCTATATCTTTATAAATTTGTTATCACTTTTTAAAATTTAAATTTCAAGGATCTTAGAACTTATAAGTAATCAAAGAAAACATCGAGTTCACGAAAAAGAAAATCAAAATGTATAAGAATGGGAGGTGTGCATGCTTCTCGATCTCCTCTCTAAAGTTTATGGACCATATTTTATTCCTTAAAATGGACAAATTTGTATTTTGCTAGAATTCCAAAGCTTTTCAAAGATTTATGGTGTCTAATGCCCTTAGCATTTACCTTCATGGGATTTGGTAAAAATTCTAGTTAATTTTTAGAAACTTATTTAAAAACTTCTATTCACTACTTTTAAATATAATTTGCTTTAGTCCTAGATATTTTTGCTTTAATTAATAATTTTCATGCACTTTCTACTAACAATCAGTTATTGTTACACATCTTAATTTTACATTTACTTTATTTACATGATCTTTTATTTTTAAAGTATTATATTATAAACTTGTTACATTTACTTATAAACTTGGCCTACATTTTGACTTTTACTCAAAAAGAATTTTATTTTTGGACTTTCCTTTTAGGCTATAAATTCATTTTTTAAGCTTAAGTTTATTTTTTATTCAAATTTTATCATTAAATAAACCGGTTACTGTGAATATAAATTATATGTTTCCACCACCCTAAATCATTATTTTGGTATATTATAATTCAAAAGATTTTTTTTTATCTAATATACGAAAAATATCTTTTTGGTTTATTTTTGGAAACTAAATATGGAAAAGTTGAAAAAAAAGATTTGCTCATTGAGTTTCCAAATAAAACCTTTTAAACTTCTTTATTAGGATATTTTCGCTTCAATATTACTCCAGTATTCTTTTAGGTAGGAAGGAGTATTAGCTTAAATTAATTAGCTATGCTATAAGATTGACATTTAACAGTACAGTAATACAAATTGCATGCATATAAGAATTGAACTGAACTCAAATGATTTTTACTGATGAAATTAGTTAGCTTAAATAGGACAAAAATAAATAAACGTTACAAAAATAAATAACCACTAATCTACTAAGAAAACTACTAACTTATTAATTTATAATTATTAAAATTAAGGGACCACTACTCCATGATTAAGACACTATTATTTCACTAACTACTAAATTAAAGTACCACTAACTCATAACTAACAATGCATAATAAGATCTTCACACTAACATCTTCACACCTTTCTCCTATCACCCTGTTAGAATATAATTGCATTATTTGGACTATAGCTATATCAAGAAAGGGTTTCCACCATATATAAATATCATAATAACCTATGAATTGGGAGTTAATGTATTCTACTCTTTGCACTAGTTGTAACATGACAGTGCAACCCCTGTTACCCAAATGTTGAGTTAAGAACGACTTATAAATGGTTTACAAATTAGATTGGAAGAAGATCTAGGAGTCGTTCGTTGTTTTCAACGAAGATCGCTAATTTATCTCTTTTTCTACTCATCATTCTTTCATTTGTTTCCTTTTTCATTGATCACAACACTTTTATTTTACTGTTGAGGCATCATCATGAATTTTTGCATCTTGCTCTTTTGTACACCTCTTGGCTTGCGCGTTGAGCTACGCTTCTCCATAATTTTTTTTTGCCTCATGAATGATAACATTTCTTTTTGCCTCCTGAACAACAATTTTATTACTTATGATATTGTCATATGTCAACTTAAAACTTTATTAAACACTACTCATCTAATAACTTTTTATAATTTTCTTTTTGTTGAAAGTGTTCTAATTAGTGCAAAGAGTATACATTAACTCCCAATTCATTGGTTATTATGATATTTATATATGGTGGAAATCCTTTCTTGTTGTAGTTACCGTCTACTAATGCAATTATGTTCCAACAGGGTGATAGAAGAAAGTTGTGAAGATGTTAAATGTCAATCTTATAGCATATTCTAATTAATTTAAGCTAACACACTTTATTACCTAAAAGAATACTCGAGTAACTTGGCTTTCCCTGTGCTGGCATGATGTTTGTTATGCCGAAGGGTTACTTGTGCATCGACCGGTTTTCTATTTTTATAGGAATGTATGTGATATAGCCCTACTCTCCCCTAAGCTTGTCTCGAGTATATGACGTGTATGATTGCGTGCATGAATGCAATTAAAATCATAATTTAAGTTCACATACCAAGTTTCAAGCCAAACAGAATGAAAACGATGGATTTAGAGAGCCGAAATCCCTTAAGAAGAGTTTTTCTCTCAATAGAGAAAACCAAATTTTCTAGACCTAGGAACGCATCTCGAGGCTAGAACAATATCATAAAAGGTAAAAAAAATACTTTGGGAACATAATAAAATAGTCGGGTGAAGAATTGAGAAAGAAATCCGTCATGTGAGGGAGGAAATTCCTTAAGAAGCCCTAATTGACCATTTTAGCTTGATTTGTATACCGAAACCAAACTACACAGAATATGAGGCTTTAATTTGATTGAGGAATAGCCAAGACATTTAGAAAGAAGTGTATGGAAAAAAAAAAAATTTGCACATAAGAAAATTTGGGAGAACTGAGGCCAAACTTGAGAGACATGCACATGGAAAATAGTTTTGACCTTCTGGGTTTGATTGGGCCATAAGTGGGTCCAATGGACTCGAATGAAGCCCAAAACAAAACCAAGTGATAGCCACCTGCTTGATGAACAGTGAAGCATAAGTTTACCCAAAAAGATTAAGAATTGAGCAAGTTATAGAGTTTTAAACTAAGGGTATGGGCATGGACCTGACTTTGCTTGGAGTTTGGACTTTTTGGGACTTAGATGAACACTAGATGGGCCAATATTCTTATTTTGAGCCCAAATTTGGTGAGTGAGTAGCTGAAACCATTTAAAGAAATTGAAGGTAAAATGGGCCAAAAACGCATAAGAATCAAGGGAGTTATGGCAATTTGAAGTGAAGGCATGTGCGTGGAGTGTAGTTTTGGGCCTTCTAGGTTTAGGTGGGCCTAAGGCAGTCCAAAACAACTTGAATAG
Organism: Carica papaya; assembly: GCF_000150535.2. The sequence goes on along the minus strand of NW_019014677.1, from coordinate 1,071,523 downwards.
AGCCTACATATGGTATGAAAGCTCCTGAAAGGAAGATAAGGATGTGTGTGGCATCTAGATAAGCATGAAATACTCTAGAACTACTTAAAGGTGAAGGAAGAGGGAAACGAGAGAAAAATGGATAAGCTTGAGGAATTGAGGTGGCAACCTCACCAATTGCCACCTAAACTCCTCTTGGCTGACCCTTTGGGCTTCCCTCTCCTATATATAGGGGTGGGGAGATGGGAAATGCATTTTGCAGTGAAAGAGAGCAAAGTTAGAGAGAGAAAAAGAGAGAGAGAATAGAAGAAAAAGAGAGAAAAAGAGAGAAAAAGGGTGCCTATGCAAGAAAAATGAGGGAATTTGGGAGTTTTTCCTAGAGAAAACTCTGCCTAAATTTTGAGAAGAAGGAAAGGAAAAGGATGAATGAAGGAAGAAAGAAACCAAAAGAAAAGAGATAAAAAAGAGGGAGAAAGCTGATAACCAATATAAGGGAACCCGCGAGCTTAACGTAAGTTTGCTCCATCAATTGTATTCCATTTCTCTTGAAATTTTGAAGTTAGCTTCTAAATGTTGTGAGGGATATTTTTGAGGTTAGAAATAGCTCAAAAACATCCCAAAAATATTTAGAATTTTTGGAAAAAAAGGCTCTAAATTAAGCCAGACCTTTGCTGGAGTCAAGGTAAGCCCATTTAAACCCCTTTTTTCCTTAAAAAGGTAGTTTCCATATGGATAGGGTATTTTGAATTAAACATTATCAATATTCCTAAAGGGAGACTTTGCCAAAATTGCAGTAGAAAATTTTGATAAACTAAGGGGAGACTCTGTCCGTTTGAAAACACAAAATTGAGGTTTTAATAAGGGGCGACTCTGTCCACGTCAAAGAGAAATTTAAAGGTTTTATAGGGGAAAACTCTATTATATTGAGCAGCGGGGTTAGAGCTTGTGTGAGAGAGAACTCTGCCCAAATCAAGGTTTGCACAGGACCCGAGGTAAGTGGATTTTGTGATTGCATAGCACACATAGTTTTTAAGAATTTTCATAAGTGTTTTATATGTACTTTCATATATAAAATACAAGTGTTTTGTGAAAGTGCTATTGTGTTTTAAGTGTTATTTTGCCCACGTTTTTTAGAAAGTGATTTTAATAAGTGTGCATTGGTCGTTATCGAGGTAAAGGTTCCGAAAGCACCTGCATGATGCTAGGCTTCTGTGTGCCCATGCATAACCATTCCGTTTTCAGGTGCATAGGGATGTGTTAAGTATTAAGTATGCACCTATGCATATATGGCAGTAGGAAGATATGAATGACCCTCTATAACGGTGATGTAGTATAGCTCATTGCACAATGTAGCTAAGTGAATGTTAAATTACGACTTAGTTATCTGCTTTCTGACTTAGTTATCTGTTATTTGCAAATGTATAAGATATATGTTTCAATATGTGTGAAAGCTATATACATTGCAGGTATTACACTGTGTATCATGGTATTTGCTTATTGGGATAGTGTATCTCACTTTTTCATTATTTTCAGATCCTGCAGAGACCGCTGAGGAGTGAGTCTGGTAATAGTAGAGAAGTCTTTTGCAAGTTAGACTCCATAAGAACTCAGGTTACTATTTTATACTTTTGCTTTGTAATGTAAGAAAAAAAAGTTGAGAGCCTCATTTTGTATGTATCTGTTGTACATGTATCAAAGAATGTAACGTTTCAACACTTTTGTATTAATGAAAGTTTCGTTATGTTTTATTTAATTAAGTATAAACTATAGTGTGCTCCTGACACACCCTATAAGAGTGGGGTGGTATCAGAACACGATTCTAGGAACATCCTTTGATACGAGGCTTAGGGTTACATTCGACTTAGATTAGAGAGTTTAGTACAGTCGGATGTTGCAGACAACTCTCTCCTAACCTAGTGTTTTCTTGATGTAGGAAATTGTAAGGGACATGAGAGACACTGCATGTTCGAATAGGGAGAATCGCCTCAAGCAGACTATTGAGAGGCTAATAAATATAGTGGTAGGCTTTATCCCAACAGTAAACCAAAACATGGCCCATAATCCTAATGGTGACCATAGTGGCAATCAGAATCATGCATATGTAAATGCGTCGTAGCTAGCTGAGCCAAATAATGGAAGCTGATTAAGTAGTTTATAGGATTGAATCTACCTGCCTTCTGAGGAGGACTTTCTCCAACAATAGTTGAGCAATGGCTCTTACAAATAGAGAAGAGGCTTAAAGTTCTCAAGTCTACATCTAAGCAGAAGGTAGAACTCATTACTTTCATGTTTAAAGGAGCTGCGGAGCATTGGTAGTGAATTAAGGAAGGTTCTCTCAAAGCCCCAATTTTATGGGAAACTTTTGTTGCAGTCTTCCACACCAAGTACCTCCCCAATTACATTAAGGAGTAAAAGCTGATCGAGTTCATGGAGCTAAAGCAAGGAAACACGACAATAACAGAGTATGTAGAGAAGTTTACAAATTTGGCTCACTTCACGACACCTAGTAGCTGAAGAAAGCACAAAAGTTATGAAGTTCCAGAAGGGGCTACGCAATGCAATTTGGGACACAATCTCCGTGATGTAGATATAAACATATAAGAAGGCATTGGCACGAGTTAACATAGTCGAAGAGAATTTATTATAGCAGCACCAGCAAAAACGGAACTTTGTACTAGGTAACAAGAGGATGGCTCCAGAGCAACCACAATTAAACAAAAGATAGAGGATTGACCCTGCTACTACTGCGAAGGCTACAATACAAGATATAGGTCAAACTTGCCAACATTGTGGATGGAATCGTGGCACCAAACCTTACAATAAGCTCACAAAGGCATGCTTCAAGTACGGTAGCAACCAATGTCAGATTAAGCATTATCCTCTCATGACTGAGCAGAACAAGTCAAAGACTCAAGGGAGGGTATATGCCATCACAAAAAAAAGATGCTAAAGCTTCTCAAGACGTAATCCAAGGTATGCTTATTATCTTTGGTACCTTGGCTAGAGTCCTGATTAACCCAAGATCTACGCATTCTTTTATTTCATTTGGTTTTGCATAATATCTAAATGTTGATAAGACACTACTAGATATCATACTAGTAGTCTCCACCGCTGCCAACAAAGAGTTAATGACTTATATAGTGTGTCGAGACTGTATCATAGAGATAGCTAGCAGGGAAATGCTAGTAGATCTCATATTTCTAGATATGCACGACTTTGGCATTATAATAGGGATGGACTGGCTTGTGACATATCATGCCAATTTAGATTGTCATGGGAAAAGGGTGACATTTAATATTTCGAATGACAAGGCATTCCAGTTTGAAGGCTTGACATAGTCTCAGCATCCATGCTTGATTTCTTGTGTTCTTGAGCACATCGATTATTGGAGAAAGGATGCATAGGATATCTCACATATGTAATAGAGAACAAAAAAGAAGTAAACCTTCAACAGATACCTGTGGTAAAGTTTTTTCATAATATTTTTCTAAAAGATCTCTCAGGCTTGCGACTAAATCGAAAAATTGAGTTTGTTATTGACATGATTTTAGGTATAAATCTGATCTCGAAAGCACCATATAGAATGGTAAAGGCAAAACTTGAGGAGTGGAAGAAACAATTACAGGAGTTACTAGACAAAGGCTTCATCAAACCAAGTGTTTCACCATGGAGAGCTCCAATATTATTCGTGAAGAAGAAAGATTGTATCATGAGGTTCTGCATCAACTACTGATAGTTAAATTAAGTCAGTATAAAGAATAAATACCCACTACCATGTATTGATGATCAATTTGATCAACTCCAAGGAGCACAAGTGTTTTCGAAGATTGATCTACGCTCTGGGTACCACCAGCTAAAAATTAAGAAAGAGGACATTCCTAAGACGATATTTAGGGGCAGGTATGACCACTATGAATTCTTAGGCATGCCTTTACGCCTAATAAATGCCCCTACAACATGTATGGATCTCATGAACATAGTATTGCAACTGTTCCTAGATAAGTTTGTCATAATCTTTATATATGACATATTGATCTATTCACAGAGCAAAGCAGAATATGTGGAACATCTTACAATAGTGCTTGGAACACTATAGGAAAAAAAGTTGTATGCTCAATTTAAGAAATGTGAGTTTTGGTTAACAACAGTTTCATTCCTCGAGCATAATGTTTCCAAGGAAGAGATTTTAGTAGGCCTAGCCAAGGTAGAAGCTGTAGTGAATTGGAAGAGGTCAACGACAATAACAGAAATTCGAAGCTTTTTCGGCTTGGCTGGATACTATAAACGATTTGTAGAGGGATCCTCCAAGCTAGCTATTCCATTAACACAGCTCATCAGAAAAGATGTGAAGTTTGAATGAAACACTAAATGTGAGGAAAGTTTCCAATAATTAAAGAAGCGACTAACAATGACTCCAGTACTGACAATTCTTGATGATACTGGTGGATTTTCTATATATATAGTGATGCATCGAAATAGGGGCTGGGATATGTTATGATTCAACACAGGAAGGTCGTGGCTTATACTTCCAGACAACTCAAGAATCATGAACAAAACTATTCCACCCATGATTTGGAGTTGGCAACTATAATATTCGCCCTAAAAATCTAATAATAGGATCTGTACGGAGTGAGTTTTGAAATCTATACTGATCACAAGAGTCTCAAGTACTTATTCTCTTAGAAGGAGCTCAACATGTGCCAGAGAAGATGGATGGATATGCTTAAAGATTACAATTGCAAGATACTATATCATCCATGCAAAAGAAACATGGTTGCGTCTACATTAAGCAGGAAGAGTTCATGAACTTTTGCTCACATAATGGCATTTGAATAGAGATTGCTAGAGGAATTTCAGAAGCTGGACTTGAACTTTCGACTCAAGAGAACAAGTGGATACATCTCCAATATTTGAATCTAGTCTTGCCTAGTATAAAAGACCAAGGAAGCTCAATAATCAGATCATGCATTATAGATGATTCGAGATGATGTTTTCGAGGGACTCAAGCCAGAATTTAACCTTACAAAGGATGGTACATTAAGATTTGGAAATCAGTTATGCGTGGCCATTTACAACAAACTAAAGGAAGACTTTATTAGAAGCACACTGCTCCAAGTTTGCGATGCCAAGAAACATGAAAATGTATTTGAATTACAGCCCAGATACTGTGTCCAAATGTCTCACTTTCCAATAAATTAACGAGGAGCATCAGACGCCAACAGGACTATTACAACCTCTACTTGTACTAAAGTAGAAGTGGGATAACATCACTATGGACTTCGTGGTAGGACTACCTAAGACCATATCAAATCACGATGCCATATGGGTGATTATGGATCACCTAATAAAGTCAGCTCACTTTCTTGCTATCAAGATCAATGATTTTTTAGACAAGCTGGCTAGGCTCTATATATGGAGATTGTAAGGTTTTATGGCATTCCAGTGATGATTATCTCTGATTGAGATCCCTAATTTACATCTAGATTTTGGGCGAGCTTACAAAAGGGAATGGGAACTAAGTTATCTTTTAATACAACTTTCCACCCTCAAATAGATAGTCAATCAGAGTGCACCATACAGACGTTGGAGGACATGTTGCGAGCATATGTGATCGACTTGGGAGGAAACTGGGACAATGATTTATCTTTGATTGAGTTCACATATAACAACAACTATCAGGCTAGTATCTAGATGGCACCATACGAGGCATTATACGGAAGACCTTGTAGATCGCTTATTTATTACGAGGAAGTAGGAGACAAGAAGGTACTGAGACTAGAGATGGTGGAAGAGATGATCGAAAAGATTAAGCTGATCCAGAAGCATCTCCTGATTGCACAGAGCCAATAAAAGAGGTGCACAGACAATAGAATAAGGGACCTGGAATTCAAAGTGGGCAAACATGTATTCTTGAAGATTTCTTCGATCAAGGGGATTATGGGGTTCGGGAAGAAAGAAAGCTAAGTCCTCAGTTTATTAGACCATTTGAGATCTTGGAAAAGGTCAGAACAGTTGGTTATAGATTGGCATTACCACTAGAATTAGCAAATATACACAACGTAGTCCACGTATCCATATTGAGGAGATATCAGGTGGATCCACATGTTATAAGGTATGAACGTCTTCCATTTCAAGATAACTTATCCTATATTGATGTTCCTTGTAGATATTGGATAGAAAAGGGAAATTACTTTGATCCAAGCTAATTTCCTTTATAAAATTTCTATGGAAACATCACTCAATAGAGGAAGCCACTTGGGAGTTAGAGGAGGAGATGAAGGCCAAATATCCGCACTTATTTGAAGAATCTTGGTAAGTATGAATTTGGAGGACCAAATTTATTTCAAGAGGGGGAAGATATGATAACCTGACTCTCCCCTAAGCTTGTCTCGAGTATATGATATATATGATTGTATGTACGCATGTACTTAGAATCATAATTGAAGTTCACATACCAAGTTTCAAGCTAAACGAAATAAAAACGATGAGATTCAAAGAGCTGAAATCCCTTGAGAAGAGTTTTTTCATCAATAGAGGAAACTGAATTTTCTAGACCCAGGAATGTTTCTCGAGACTAGAACAATATTTTAAAAACAAAAAAAAAATACTTTAGGAACATAATAAAACAGTCAGGTGCAGAATCAAGAGAAATCCCTCATGTGAAGGAGGAAATTCCCTGAGAAGCCCTAATTGACCCTTTTGGGTTGATTTGTATACCGAAACCAATATACATAGAATTTGAGGCTTAAATTTGATCAAGGAATAGCTAAGAGATTATGGAATAAGTGTGTGGAAAACGAAAGTCCATAGAAGAAATTTTGGGAGAAATGAGGCCAAACCCGAGAGGCATGCACATGGAAGATAATTTTTACATTTTAGGCTTGATTGGGCCATAAATAAGCCAAATGGACTCGAATGAAGCCCAAACCAAAACCATGTGATAGTTTCACGTTGAAGAACACGTGAAGTGCAAGGTTGCCAAAAAGGATCAAGAAATTGAGCAAGTTATAGAGTTTTGAATTAAGGGTATGGGTATGGGCCTGACTTTGTTTGCAGTTTGGACTATTTGGGGTTAGGTGAACATTAAATGGGCCAAATGTTCTCTTTTTAAGCCCAAATTTGGTCAGTAAATAGTTGAAACTACGACGAGCTAGGAAGGTAAAATGGGTCAAAAACACATAAGAATTAAGGGAGTTATGGCTATTTGAAGTGAAGGCATGTGCATGGAGTGCAGTTTTGGGCTATATGGGTTTAGGTGAGCCTAAGGTGATCCAAAATAACTTGAGTAGAGCCCAAATACGGTTTGCAAGCTCCTAAAAGGAGGATAAGGATATGTGTGGCATCTGGATAATGATGGAATATTCTAAAAGGACTTAAGGTTGAAGAAAGAGAGAAAAGAGAGAAAATGGATAAGCTTGAGGAATTGAGGTGACAACCTCACCAATTGGGCTTCCCTCCCCTATAAATAAGGGTGGGGAGATGGGAAATGCATTCTAAAATGAAGGAGTGCAAAGTTAGAGAGAGAAAGAAGAGAAAGAGAGAGTAGAAGAAAAAGAGAAAAAAAAGGTGCCTACTTAAGAAAAGTGAGGGAATTTGAGGGCGTTTGGGAGTTTTTCCTTGAGGAAACTCTACCCAAATTGTGAGAATAAGGGAGAGGAAGGAAGAAGGAAGGAAAAAATAAAAATAAAAGAGATAAAAAGAGGGAGAAAGCTCATAACCAATACAAGGGAACACGCAAGCTTAAGGTAAGTTTTCTCCATTAGTTGTATTCTGTTTCTCTTAAAATTTTGATGTTAGCTTCTAAATGTTGTGAGGGATATAATTGATGTTAGAAATAACTCAAAAACATCTTGTAATTCTATTGGAAGAAAAAGGCTCTAATTAAGTCAGAACTCTGTCGGAGTTAAGGTTGCGTGTGATACAAGGTAAGCCCATTTAAACCCTTTTTTCTTAAAAATGTAGTTTCCATATAGATAGGGTATTTTTTAATTAAATATTATCAATATTCTTAAGGGGAGACTCTGTCAAAATTTTGGTAAAAAATTAAGATTAACTAAGGGGAGATTTTGTTAGTTTAAAAATAAGAAATTTAGGTTTTCATAAGGGGGGACTCTGTCCACGTCAACAGAGAAATTTAAAAGTTTTATAAGGAAAAACTCTGTCGGATTGAAAAAGGGGTTAGAGCTTGTGTGAGAGGGGACTCTGCCCAAATTAAGATTTGCATCGGACTTGAGTTTAGTGGATATTTGATCGCATATCATACATTATTTTCAAGTATTTTCATCAGTATTTTATGCATACTTTCATATATAAAGTGCAAGTATTTTGTGAAAGTACTATTGTGTGTCAAGTGTTATTTTGCTCATGTATTTTGGAAAGTTATTTTAAAAAGTAAAAATTAATTTTTATCGAGGTAAGATGTTGTAAAAGCATTTGCATGATGCTAGACTTCTGTGTGCCCATGCATAACCGTTCTATTTTTGGGTGCATGGAGATGTGTTAAGTGTAAAGTATGCGCTTATGGATGCATGGTAGTAGGAAGATATGAATGAGCCTCCATAATGATGATGTATTATAGCTCATTGTTCAATGTAGTAGTTATTTGTTATTTGCAAATGTATAAGATATATGTTTTGATTTGTGTGAAAGTTACATATATTGCATGTATTACACTATGTATCATGATATCTACTTATTGGGATAGTGTATCTCACTCCCTCATCATTTTTAAATCCTATAGAGACTGCCTAGGAGTAAGTGGTAATAGTAGAGAAGCGTTTTGCAAGTTAGGCTGTATAAGAACTCAGGTTACTATTTTATACTTTTATTTTGTAATGTAAGAAAAAAATTTAGATCCTCGTTTTATATGTATCTGATGTACATATATCAAGAGATGTAATGCTTTAGCACTTGTGTATTAATGAAAGTTTCATTATATTTTATCTAATTAAGTATAAACTGTAGTGTACTCCAAACACACCCTATAAGAGAGGGGTGGTTGTGACAGTGCAAGCCTTGCCCAAGGCTTAGTTGTATCTACTTGAGACATATAGCTCCTCTGATGTATTAACTTTACTCGAGCCTTGATCGTATGTACACCAAAGCCTGTTGTCACTTGAAGGTTTAAGCCTTGCCCGGGGCTTATACCTTGATTGATAGTTGTTTAACGAATTTTACTCTTTTTATGTTGTTTTTCCTGACTTTGGGCTCCATCTTTTGTCCTGTGTCAAAATAAATAAAATAGTTTAAATAAGTTTATAAGTAATTCAATTAAAAACTCATAAATAGACAATGAAGGTGTTTTCACGCACTATCACTACTACCATAGTTATTTTCAAAACAATTTGTCTGTGATGTTTCAAGAATTAAATACATTTTTAGTAACTCTCTAGGATTTCTACCTTGTTTTTCATCTCTTCGCACCATAAGAGACTATCTTTGACAAAGTACCTTAATTTGTCCATGATGTTTCAAGAATTAAATTATATTTTCAGTAACTCTAGGATTTCTACACTTGTTTATGGATTGCCCTTAATTGATTTTTCATTGTCTTAAAGAGAATTGCAATACTTAGGAAAATTACACAACTACATGTCTAGATTTGTATTTTTAATAACCGTCAGGTTCATTAAACCAAAAAAGGGGATTGAAGAAAGAACACTACTAATAATCTACTCCTCTAATCAATTGACTATGAATAGCGCTAGTAGTCACATGAAATAATGACTAACTAAGTAACTAAGTACATTCATCACAAATATTTGTCCTTGCATCAAAAAGTGGGTGATATTTCAAGCAAGCAAAAGAGTGCTCAAGAACTAATCCCAAATAAATTTATGTTCCAACATGATCCCATTTGCATGAAATTTTTATGTTTAGGCAGGCTAAGTGTGGATATTCCTCTCAAAGTAAAAATGTGTTCAAAAACCTACGAAACCTTTCCACTTTATGTTCGGGTGCTTGTTGGAGTATGTTGCTCATTGGTGTGATTCCATAAAAGTCAAAGCATAAAACTACTATTTGGTGACTGCTTTGTAATTAAAGGATTGAGATGTGCCATATGAGTTATGAGGGCATGGGTAAGGATAATTGGGCAAAGGGTGAAAGGTTGAAGGTTGTGTAGCATTATTGTGAAGTGCTTGAGGGCAAGCACGAGATAAATGTGGGGAAGTTTGATAGTGCACATAAACAACATCTTTAATGATTATTTTAAGTGCGTAATTGAGCTGCTTATTACCTAATCTAGATGATTTTTTCTATTTTGATGTAGGAAAGGGGACAGAACTCAATTTCATATAAGAAGTCCCACAAAAGAAGATTTTGTGTAGAAACTATCATCAGTCCTAGTATAAGCTTGGGCAAGGCTTATATCCTAACAAAGGCAACAAGTCCCTTATCACAAGCCTCAGGCATGGTTTGCAATCTTACAATAACAGAAGCACCGGTTGATGCACATGTAAGCCTCGGGCAAGGTTTGTAATCTTGCAGTAGTAAAAAATAACAGTCTATGTACAGGTAAACCTTGAACAAAGCTAATGTCCTGACAGCCAGAGAAAGTGCTAACTCACACACAGATAAGCCTCGACCAAGGCTTATGTCCTGAGAACAGTAAATTTGAAATCTGGAGCGCTTTTGGATTTAAAAAATAAAGATCACATTGCATTCGGAAGAGGGAAATCAAGAATGAAGAAAGAGATAATTTTGGAAAGCAAGAAGGAAACCAAAATCATCATGAAAAAAACCCTACATTCACTAGGAAATGCTTGGACCCTCTCAGCCTTTAAATAAAAAAAAAAAAAAAGAACAGGTTGTCGAGGACGACAACAAGCTTAGGTTTTCCAAATTATGTCTTTCTGTAAAACAATATAAATAGCATTCTGTGTATTCGGCACATCATGAGCAACTGATAAACTTTTTTCCAAGTTTGAGATTGTGTGATCTAACTATTTTTATTCTTGTTATCATTTAAGCTTCAGTATTTATATATCACTCTGCACATATTGTTATTGTTGTTTGTTGATCGTTTAACAAGGCCTGTTAAGCATGTGGCATAGTAGCATACTACCATTCAAACTCCTAAATTTGTAATTGTTTAGGTTGTTTAATGACTAGTAGTGAATTAGTTTCATACTAAGAGGGATATATAATCTAGTTTGAATGAATTGTGTAGTTGAATTCTTTGATTAAAACTATGTTTTTTTAGCTTTTAATGTTGTTAGTGAACTAAATTTCAGGAGCATCTCCGGGTTATTTATTGACAAGGATTAACTAACGAGCATCTCTTAATTAATTAGGACTAAAAAAAGATTGGTTGTTATGAGCGTCTCCAACAACTGGAAATAGTTTATTTAGGTTTAAGGAAAACAATCATTGCATCCGTGCTCAATCCTGTAATTGAAATCAAAACTATTTCATTAATTGAAACTCAATCACAATCGCTTATTACTGTAATTACTTGTTTGCAATATTCCTTGGCTTTCAGTTTTAAGCCTTGCTTATTCACTTTAATTCTTTGTTTTGGTTAAAACGATAAACCCCAGCTTTGTTTTATCACCGGTCATAAAAGAGATTAGTTCTCAATTCCCTGAGCATTCAACCCTATTCGTCACTACTACAAGTTTTAAATTGTTGTTGGAATAGGAAATTATTTTTGCTGGATTCGACAGGCATCACAAAAAAGGAACTAATACTCTGGCTTTTGACAATTCTCAATCACTAAGCTCCCAGATATATTACTCCTCCCACATCATATATGACTCAACAGCAATGTACCATGTTTACACCTCGTCAAATTTTTATGTTTTCGTGTCTTCAATTCAATTCCATGATATTAACAAGTAATGAGTTGAATTCTGAAATTAAATGTGTGCTGGTTCTCGCCCAAAAGAGAAAAACTTCTTGAATATTTGCCAACTTTTGATCGAGACCTAATAAGTGTGATGCAACGAAAGAGATGCCAACAATTTTTGGTGCCTCTTAATGTAGTGCTTATAGCAAAAATGATTGTGACAATTCAACATTTTATAAATGGCCCATTTGTTTTTGTTAGACTGTTAATTCTATTCAAGCATCTTGCTACCATCCAAAATGTTCTTCTTATAAATGCAGTTCTGCTGCTAATTGATGTTGCTACTACTGATGTTGAAAAAGAAACTAATATTGTGCCTTGTGGCAATTCTCAATCACAAAGCTCTCAGATATATTAATCCTCCCATGTCATATGTGACTCAACGTCCCCAGCCTCAACAGGTTCCTCAAGTATTCTGTGCTCCTGCATTCTTTTAATACGCGTCCTATAAATTTTTTGGTATTTGTTACTGGTTGAAGTTGACTATTTTGCTTATGAGTTTGGAATTTATATGAATTTTATAGGATTGTAATTAGTCTGTGTAGGGTGCAATTTAGTCTATGTTATGGGATATGGGCGAATGGGATTTACCTCCAACAAATTCCAATGTGGATGCCTAACGAAACTATATATTTCAGAACTAAAAAAGGTATTGAACATCCAAAGCAATCCCTGTTTTTGCATTTAAGAAATCAAAATTTTCTCTAATTTTCCTTTATGTAAGCTTTAGCGTTTGATCATCTTCTCAATCTCTTAAATCTAGGCTAATTGAGTCTTTCAAATATCTCTTACCAGAATATGGTCTAAGATGGAGCTAAACAATGTGTTATAAGTCCTATACTGACGGGACAACCTTGTACCATCAGTCAAGGTCCATGTTTGGCCTTTTTTTTCTCTTTTTGGCCATGTTTGGTGGATCCTAAATCGACCCCTCACTTTATTTTGCCAATTTCTGCCAAGTGGCATAAAATTTCACCTTTCCTTCCCCTATTTAAACCCCTTTTCTCCTCTCCATTTCTCCACACCATTTTCCTTTTTAAGTTTTCCAAATTTAGATAGAGAAAGGAATAAGAAAGAAAGGAAAAGGTTAGGAGTTTCGCAAGCTCATTTAGAAAATTTCTAGAAGCTCTTCCTTCAATACCAAAAGGCTAAGTCCGATTATGGTAAAGGATTCTTAGTATTTTTATCTACACTTCAAGTGCTCTTTTTAGCTAAATAAAATGATAAAAATGTAAAATAATTGTGATTAATTTTTCATATTTGTTTGGTGAAATATGTTGATCTGTGTTGATTGGTAATTTATTTCGATGATTTATGCTTTGTTTTTGAACGAATGAGAAAAAGGGATAATCACATAATCACATAAACAATAAACATGCACCTGGTAATACAATCATATTGTAAATTCTAAAATCACACGGTGGTCAAGTAAGACAGTAGTAATACATGCATTTAAAACCATAGAATAGATAGACCAGATACCATAATGCATTTAAACTGTAAAATAAATCAAGCAGGAATCGATAAAGAATAATGTCCGGTTCGGGCTCCATTAGCAACCTTAATTAATTATGCATATCTATTAATTTGCACAAAATATAGTATTACCGTTTATTTGAACTTTAATGCCATGATAGGAAATAGGGTGAGGGATCCTTACTTGATTCGACGCCGAAAACTTGATTGTTACTGCACCTACGTGCGGTCCTTGGGTTCCCTGAATTTTTTTTCGAAAACTGAAACGTCCTTACGGTACCTACACATGTCCTAAATAACCCAAAAATCAGACCCAAGGCCTACTCGGCCAATTTTAGAATTTCGACACGGCAATGTCGCTTGCGGCGACGATCCACCTCAGATTGGCTGTTTTCGGCCATTTTCGGTCGAATTCAGCAAAACTTGCATCTGTTCCTGTGAGAAAACACATTAAGAGCCCTCGGTGGGCCGAAAAAATGTAGAAAACTGAAACTTACCGGCGGTGGGGCTCTCCAGTACGGCGGCTCCTCCGGCTCACGTTGCGGTTGGGTGTTTTGCTTCGGTGCGGCGGTGGTCGGCTCCCCGGCGGCTGGGCTATCTTCTCCAGCGAGGGGCTCTGCCAGCTAGGGTTAGGGTTTAGGTGCGGATGGGCTATCTTTTGATCTAGGACATTTATCGCTATTCAATCTGGGCCGTTCGTGCACGATGCAATCTGAACCGTCCGTGCGCACAGAAACGGATCTCAGCCGTTCGATCACGCGCACGCGGATCGCCCACGTGGCTCCCTCCCGCGTGGTCTCCCGTGTCAGCGTCTCTGCCAACTGGCTCGTCCTGGTTGGTCGGGGCTGCTGACCGGGCAGCTGACAGCGTAACTTTTCTAAATTACGTTTTGATCATTGGTGTCTGATTTTTCTTTCAAAAATATCTACAGAACCCAAAATTTCACTATTTGTTTCCAAAATTATTTTCAATTAAATCTCTAACCAATTTTTACCCATTTTTATTATTATTATTATTATTATTATTTTCATTAAAATAAATTAAAATAAATTAAAATAAATTAAATTCAATTGATACATAGTTATATTTATATAGAATTAATAAAAATAAAATAAAATAAAAATAATAAAAATAATTGGGTGTTTTCCCCCCCTTAAAAGAAATTTGATCTCTTAAATTTACCTCTTACTCTCGATCGAACAATTAGGGGTACTGGGCTCTAAAGTCTGATTCTAGCTCCCATGTAGCCTCCCTTGGCGTATGGTTCTGCCATACGACCTTCATAAAGGATTTTTTCCAGTTGCAGAGTAATCTATTCTTTCGATCCGTAATGTCGACTGCTACTTCCTCGTAGGATAAGTCCTCCTGGAGTAGGAGAGGTTCGTGGGCCAAGACATGAGAGGGGTCTGGGTTATACTTGCGTAGCATGGACACATGAAACACATTTTGGACCTTAGAAAGCTCTGGAGGCAGTGCTAGTTTGTAGGCGGCGGTAACAATCCTATCTAAGACTTCAAATGGTCCAATAAATTAGGGATTTAGTTTTCCCCTCCTGTCAGACCTACTAATTCCCTTGAAATGAGTGACCTTAAGGAACACTCGGTCGCCTTTCTCAAATGCTAAATCTCTCTTCCGGGTGTCCGCATAACTCTTCTACCTGCTTTGAGCCATCTGAATGTTCTTCCTGATCTTAACTATTTTGGATGTAGTCTCCTCTACCAGCTCCAGACCGAACAATTTTCTATTGCCCACTTCTTTCCAACAAATCGGCGATCTGCATGGGCGCCCATATAATGCCTTATACGGAGCCACGACAATGCTCGCTTGATAGCTGTTGTTGTAAGCGAACTCTATCAGGGGTAGATGGTTGTCCTAATGACCCCCAGAGTCAAGGACACAAGCTCTGAGCATATCCTCAAGTGTACGGATTGTCCTTTCTGACTGTCCATCAGTATGAGGGTGGAAGGTAGTACTAAGGGACAGCTTCATTCCCATGCCTTGCTGAAAGCTACTCCAAACCCGAGAAGTGAACTTGGGGTCCTTGTCGGACACCACTGTCACTAGGACTCCATGCAATCTGACTATTTCTCGGATATATATTCTTGCCAACTTGTCCAAAGTATTGGTCATCCTAATGGCTAAGAAGTGGGAAGACTTGGTAAGCCAGTCAACAACTACCCAGATAGCGTCATGTCCTCAGCGTGCCTTAGGTAACCCTGTCACGAAATCCATGGTAATATGTTCCTACTTCTACTCTGGGATCGGTAAAGGCTGAAGTAACTCGCATGGGCGCTGATGCTCTGCTTTGACCTGCTGACATACCAAGCATTTAGACACAAAGTCAGCTATGTCTCTTTTCATCCAATTCCACTAAAACTGGGGTCGCATGCTTTGGTACATTTTAGCACTTCCGGGATGCATGACAAACTTTGAACTATGGGCCTCTGTCATGATGTCTCTCTTTAACTCACTGTCACCTGGAACACACACCCTGTACTAGAATCAGAGTAACCCATCGGTGGAGACTCAGAATTCTGAGCTAACTCCCTGTTCTGCATCGTTCTTGAGGGCTACTAGGGCGGGATCAGCTGACTGAGTTTCCCTTATTCTTTGGATTAACTCAGGCTAGACAGTCAGATAGCCTAAACATGTGACTCTCCTCAAGTCCTGAAGTCGAACATGTTGTGTGGCCCTAATTTGCCTGCATTCTGAAACCATCAAATGGGCTAAGATACCTGCACTTTTTCTGCTGAGTGCATCGGCTACCACATTACCCTTACCCAGATGGTACAAAATGTCACAATCATAGTCCTTAATAAGTTCTATCCACCTTTTCTGACGCATGTTGAAATCCTTTTAAGTGAATATGTGTTTTAAACTCTTGTGATCAGTATAAATCTGAAAGGTCTCTCCATATAAATAATGATGTCAAGTCTTTAAGGCGTGTATGATTGCGGCAAGCTCTAAGTCATGGGTGGAATAATTTTTCTCATGACTCTTTAATTGCCTGAATCCATAGGCTATGACCTTCCCATGCTGCATTAGAACACAACCCAGACCTAGATAGGAGGCATCACTATAAACTGTATATCCTCCCGATCCACTCAGTAAGGCCAACACAGGTGCAGTAACCAGCCGCTTCTTTAGTTCTGAAAAACTTCTTTCACAGTCCTCATTTCACTTAAACTTGGCATTCTTCTTTGTGAGTCGGGTTAGGGGAGCCGCTAGATTAGAAAATCCTTCAACGAACTTGCAGTAATAGCCTGCCATTCTCAGAAAGCTACGAATTTCTTTAACTGATGTCAATTTCTTCTAGCCGAGCATCGCTTCAACCTTTTCAGGATTCACTGATACTCAATCCTTTGATATGATGTGTCTTAGAAAGGCGGTATGCTCAAGCTAGAATCCACACTTACTCAACTTTGCATACAGTTTCTTTCTTCTGAGAACTTGTAAAATATGAGCTAGATCGTGAGCATGTTCCTTTTTACTTTTTGAGTAGACCACGATGTTATCGATGAACACGATAACAAATTGATCTAAGAATTGTCTGAAGACCCTGTTCATCAGATCCATGAAGATGGGTGGGGCATTGGTTAACCCAAATGGCATGACCAGGAACTCATAGTGTCCGTACCTGGTTCGAAAAGCCGTCTTGGGGATGTCTTCTGTCCTTATTTTCACCTGATGGTAACCTGATCGCAGGTCTATTTTGGAGAAGACCAGCGCACCCTGCAACTGATCGAAGAGGTCATTAGTCCTGAGAATATGATACTTGTTCTTGATTGTGACCCTATTCAATCATCTTTAATCAATACATAGTCTCAACGTTCCATCTCCCTTCCTATCAAAAGTGACTCCGGCACCCTAAGGGGACACACTATGTCTAATAAAACTACTGTCTTATAATTCAGTGATCTGTTTCCTCAGCTCCTCTATATCAACGTGGCTCATGCGGTAAGGAGCAACCAAAATAGGCTAGGTGCTTGGCTGTAGATCTATGGTGAACTCGACTTCCCTGTCCACTGGCAATTCGGGTAGTTCATCTGAAAATACATCTGGAAAGTCTCGTACTACTGGCATCTCTTGAATACAATTCTCTTTCTTGGGTTTGCCTAGTTAGAGAAAATAGCAAGATTAAGATACTCGATAAATAAGAAAACTTGCTATTAAGGAATAAGTACTAAATAATTTTATTAATTTGTAAATGGCTCTTTATTAGGAGGATTGAATATAACCTTCTTGCTAAAACAATCTACGGTGGCGTGATATGCTGTTAGTCAATTCATCCCTAAAATTATATCAAAATTCTCCGTGTCTAATTCTATTAGGTCTGCACTCAGTTTGCTATTTTTGCAAAAGATTCATTAAAAAAGGAATTAATAAGATGACACTCTCTCTAGAAACCTCTCTTTTTCCTTCTTTCTTGTCTCCACTTCTCTCTATCTTAAACCCTACATAAAATAAATAAATTAATGCACATAGAGTTTCTGGTTTAATTGCATGAAACTTGTAGGTGAATAAGCCAATAGGCAGTACTAATGAAGAACTTGATGGAAATTATGGTAAATTTTAATGATAATTATGATTATTTTTTCCCTGTTATTTTTCATAATGAATTTCAGAAAATAAACCTCCATCTCTTCCACCGCCATTATTGGATCATTCGACGCTTTATTAACAAAGTCCTGAGCAATCCCTTCTCCATTAATAGACTTCTTCTTTTCCATTTCTTCCTTCAATCTTCTCAGCAGCTTCTCCCCTTCATTGTTCAAAAACTTAGTAAACTTTAGAGGAGGTGAAGATTTTACCCTACTAAAACCATCTTAAGATAATTCAAAAAGCAGATAGAACAGTCCATGAAGCTGAAAGGTATCCAAATTTCTAATTAGGAGGATACGTGAGAAAATAGATTCTATTGAATTTGTACCACTGCAAACACACAAGAAAATATAAGAAATATTTTTTATTAATCAATTTATTTACATATTGACTATAGACAAAATTTTATTATCCTTATAATTATTTAGCCTCCTTTTCTGTAAACATTTTTTTTTCATTTGAAGCAATATTTATAATTGAGATATTCTTTTAGTTAGATCAGGGCTAACAAAAATATTTGTAATTGTTATACTTACAAAATTAATATGAGATTCACAGACTAATTTTGATTTTTCTTGTATACAAAACAATTGTGA
>NW_019014677.1:1017048-1032515 GCF_000150535.2 Carica papaya | reverse complement strand
CCAGACGTAGCTAGGAAGTCTATACATTACCATTCCGTATTCGGGTATATGTAGAAAGTGATAAGTGATGCTCAATGCATAATTGTTACATGTTCGGATGTATGAGAAGTGATAAATGATAAACGACAAGTGATAAGTGATGTATCCGCATGGTAGAAGGGATCTTTAGTGCCCTCGTTGATGCTGACAGAAATGGCATCGTGTAATGAAATTCTTAAAAGAAAAAAAAATAGAAATTATAAATCTTAATTAAAACGTAACTGAGAACGAAAGTGCAACTGAAAAGTGATAAGTGAACAATGTAAAGTGGAAGCAATACTGACATATGGAATGATAAGTAATCCAATGACAAGTGTAAGTGATTATCCAAAAATATAAGTGCAAGTATTATGAAACTAATGAACAGTATAACTTGTTTATGTAAATGTGATGTTAGAATATCTGTGATGTCTATGATATCATATGTGAAGGAGAAAATTATTGAGATATGTAAAATTATGGTTACTGTATTGCTTGAGAATTGGTTTTGAAGAAAAGATGCATCTATTTTATAAATCTTGTGTGATTAAGTGTGTGTATATCTTTGTTATGGACACTGCCCCTTTTCCTTACTGAGCCGGTGAAGCTCATCCCAATTCACACTTGCACCAATGCAGATTAGTTCAAATTAGGAGTATGTTGATGACCAAAGGAAGACTCTGAAGAATCTTATGTAATTTTTGAGAATTTATTTTATAAAGTAGACTTAAATGTATTATAGTAATGTAATTTAGGAATTTTATGAGCCTCATGAGTTATAGCTTTGAATAAGGGATGTATAGTTGATTTTTGAATTTTAGCATATTTTTGCATAAATTTACTAGATTATATGTGTGGATTAACGCTCATTTCTCAATAGAGAAGGTGGGTCGTTACAATTAGTATTAGAGCTCATGTTCCTCGGAAACATCCCTTGTATCATGAGGCTTAGGATTCTTGTGAGGTTTACAGTAAAAAAAAATTAGGTAATACACACCTTAGGAGATGTTTTGGAACTTCCTCGGAAACATCCCTTGTATCATGAGGCTTAGGATTCTTATGAGGTTTAGAGTAAAAAGAAATTAGGTAATACACACCTTAGGAGATGTTTTGGAACTTCCTCCAAAACATCTGCGAGATGTAAAGAAGTAGGATTATAGTTCTAAAGTCTGAAAAGTTAGAAGTTACAAGAGTTGGAATATGATAAATCTAGAAATCAAAGAATTAGGGCTTTACTCCAAAGCCAATTGGAGATGGTGAATAAATAAAACTATAATAAGTTTGAACTTCTACCAAGAAGCTTACCCAATAAAAATAAGAGAACAAAATAAGAATGTAGAGTGCCACTTATTTCGAGAATTTACCTGTTGAAATTCATTAATAATTCTAACAAAATGATTTATATTATTAAGAGGTTTATACGCGGATTCAATCCAATGAGAAAATCCCTGTTGTCCCTTTTAATTTTCTATTTTCCTAATTTTCCACATGCTTTGCTTGGCTTCCTTATAATGATCCATGTAGTTTGTGTGTGTTATTGACTATAATGGGTACATGAAGCTGTAAATATGAATAAGTACATCTGCATGTAGATAAATATGTATATAGATATATAAATATAGGTAAGTGTGTGGGTAGGTGTGTATTGGTGATCATATATATGTATATATGAAAAACTTGTACGAGAAATTGTATAATTACATTTGTATGTGAGTTTGTATGAGTCTTGATATGTAAATATAAATCTAGACTTATGTACACTGGTATGCGTATAAAGCATGCTTTTGTAAGAATTTATGTATACTAAATTGATTGTGTATCTTGGATATATATTGTGTGTACTGGGCATAATATATCTAAGTATATCCGTATATGGGTCAGTATAAATCTATATATATATGTATATATATGAATAAACATAAGAGACATTGAATAAAATTTAGAATGTTACTGAAGGAATTAGGTTTAAATAATAGAAAACAAAGACAATAATAAGAATTGGATTGGTGTTCATACAGAGATTGGACCTATCTTCTATAAGTTTTATCTTTCTATAAGTTCTTCAAATTTTTTTTTTAAAATAATAATAATAGTAACAATAATAATAATAAATAAGTTCTTCGAAAAATTTCATGACATTTTTGGATTTCTTTGCACGTGTTTTCTACACTTATTTAACAGTGTTTTTGTTTGCGTAAATATGTAAAATTTATATAAATGTTAGTGGAGCTATATTCCACAGGAAAATATGCGAGTTTGTATGTACATATGCATATAGTTAAGGATTTGTGTGTATAACTGCATTTATATGTATATAGAAAAGAGTGATCATTTAAAATCTTTGGGAGTTCATAATACTTAAAATTTTAGTGATGTAATCCATTATCGAAGTAATCGATCTTAACGAGACCTTTGGTAGACCCCACTACCGAAGGATCCTAATACGTCTCGATAATAAGTAAATCCATATTTAAAGACCTTAGATGAACCCGATCAATGATTGAGATTTTGGGAGTCACTCATACTAGATAAACTTGAGGTTAATAGTATATTGTGATACCAAGTGCAAACCAATTCTTAATAAATCCACTTTTATTTTTGGAAATCAGAAAAGTGATGATCCATTTTGGACATATGAGTCTCATGAAACTATAAGTCTAAGAACAAGGTTTTAGAAGAAATCAGGGAGATATGATGAAAACTTAACAAACTTGGATGGAAATAATAGGCCTTGATAAGTTGATGATCCGTATAATTTAACCAGAAAGAGTAAGTTGCTTGGATATCAAGTCATGGAGGAAGGAGAAAAGGTCTTGATTCAGGAGAATACTAAAACATTTCCATAAGATTAATTTTAGAGAATCAGAAACATATACACTTGATCTTGGGTGCTCAATATCTTAGGAAACTACGAAACATAGAAATGATGTTAAGGTCATGTAGAAGTAATTAGGAGCCATATTCATTGTGGGGAGTTCCATACTTAATTATTTAAAGGATAAAGACCTTATGAACACTCAATCAATTATCGAGGTATTATTTAGAGACCACCCTAGACCTTGCTAAGTGTAAGAATAGTAATATAGACCCTTATGAGAAGTTATGTAAGGTGAAATAATTTGACGAGATTCGAAGGCGACTTCCCAATTATTCTACCCTTATTTCGAGAGCATTTTACAACTAGTTCAGAAAATAAGCATTTTAAGCTTAGTAAAATTATCAGCAGCGTATAAGTCAGAAATAGATAGTGAAGAACTAGTTAAGATACATTTTTGGAAATGATGTCATAAGTTGTCATTGAATAAGTCAGTGTATTGAGAAGAGGGAGATAATAGAGATCAGCAATCTATTGAGAAAAAGATCAAAGATTCAAGCTTATTGTGACCCTGGATAGTTGAATTTGGAGGACATAATTCCTTATTAAGGAGGGGAGGATGTAATGACCCAGATTTTCTTTAGACAAATTTCTTGTATTTTATATGGCTATTTAAGCATGTATATATGTGTAGAGAGATGTAATAAGGTTAAAAACTAAGTTTTAATTCAAGCAGAGCGAAAACGATGAGATTCGGATAACCAGAATCCCTTAAGAAGAGTTTTTTCCCTCACAAGGAAAAGTTAAGCTTTTAGGCCCAAGAACACTTCTCGAGGTTATAAAACCTCATAGAAGGTAAAAAAAATGCTTTAGAAAAAGTGAGAAAATAATTGGATGAAGAATCGGGAGAAAATCTCAAGTGAGAAAAAATCTCCTAAGGAGCTCTGTTTGACCCTTTTAGCTTGATTTGTGTCTCGAGACTAAAACACTAGGAATTTGATACTCAAATTTGGCTGAGGATAGCCAAGATATTAAGCAAGAAGTTATGGAAAAAGAAAACTTTCAATGGAATAAAAATCCAGAGAAATGAGGCCAAACCCAAGAGACATGCACATAAAGGATAGTTTTGCCTTTTAAGATTGTTTGGGCCACAAGTGGGCCAAATGGACCCAGATGAAGCTTAAACTAAAACCATGTGATAGTAGCCTGCTTGAGAAACATGTGAAGCATAGGTTTTTCCAAAAGGATTAAGAATTAAGCAAGTTATAGAGTTTTAAAATAAGGGTATGGGCATGGTTTAACTTTGAGTGCAATTTGGACCTTTTAGGACTTATGTGGACTTGAGATGGGTCAAATGTGGTTGTTTTGAGCCTAAATTTAGTTAGCAAGTAGCTGAAACCAGGACGAGCAATTGGACTAAAATGGCCTATAAAGTCATAAGAATCGAGGGAGTTATGGCTGTTTGAAATAAAGGCATGTGCATAGAGTGCAGTTTTGAGCCTTATGGGTTTAGGTGGGCCTAAGGCGACCCAAAACATATCGAATAAAGCCCAAATTTAGTATGGAAGCTCCTAAAGATGGATAAGATGTGGTAAGAGTTTGGGTAAGATTAGAATGCTCTAGAATTACTTAAAGTTTAAGGAAAGTAAGAGATAAGGATAAGGATAAAGCTTGAGGAAGTTTAAGTGGCCAATCACATTCTGCCACCTCTCTCATGCTTATCAACTTACATGGATGTTCCTCCCCTATATATAGGGGTGGGAAGAAGTGAAAAACATTATAGAGTTGAGAGAAAGCAAGGTTAGAGAAGAAAGAAGAGAGAGAAAGAGAAGAAGAAAAAAGAGAGGCAAAAGGGAAGAAAACTGATAAAAATGAGGGAAGTGGATGGAATATGGGATTTTTTCCTTGAGGAAACTCTACCTAAATTTGAGAGAAAGAGAGAGGAAGGAAGAAAGAAAGGAGAAAAACAAAGGAAAAATAGAAAAGGAGAGCGAAAACTAATAGCCAACAAAGGGAGAACTCACAGGCTCAAGGTGAATTTTCTCTTTCATTTTAATTCTATTTCTCTTGAAACTTTTAGGATGATTTTTAAGAGAAAAAACCTAGAAATTAAGCTGAGACTTTGCTAGAGTTAAAGCAATATATCCTACAAGGTATGTAGCTTCAAGTTTCTTTTCAAGAAAATTAATTTACTTATCACGATGATATTTTTGAGTGTAAAATAATGATAATTCTAAGGAAAGATGCTACAAAAATTTTGGTAGGAAACTGAGAAAAATACAGGGAGAGACTCTTATAAAATAAAGAGAGAGCTTATATTGATTGCATTGGACCTGGTAAGTGAATGTTGTGATTTCATAGCCTACATTTTTTTCAAGTGTTTTCATCAGTGTTTTATACATATTTTCAATATATAAAGTGTAAGTATTTGTGAAAGTGCTACTATGTTTTGTGTTATTTTGCTAATGTGATTTGGAAAGTGATTTTAATAAGTGTACATCACTCGTTATTAAGGTGAGTCGTTCCCAAAGCACCTGTTTGATGCTAAGCTTCAGTGTGCCCCTACATAGCCATTTCCTTTTTAGGTGTCGTGAAAAAGCAATAAGTGTGAACCCATACATAATAGTTTCATTTTTGGGTGTATGGGGAAGTGTTAAGTGTGCGCCCATGCATACATGGCAGTAGCAAGATGTGAATAGCCCTCCATAATGGTGATGAAGTGGAGCTCATTGTACATTGTAGTGAAGTGCATCTGTTCTATGATTCTAAGACAAGTGGCTCGTTGTATAATGTGGTGCATTGTATAACACCCCAAAAACCTTCGTGCTTAATGGTTATAAAACCTCTATTTATTTGGGCCCTAAGGCCATTAACTCTTCAATTTATATTTTTGATTTTCGAATGAAATCAGGTTTTAAATTAAGAATTTATATTTTTTTTCGTACTTATTATTTACTTATTTGTGCATTTATTTTTTTAATAATTTTTAAAATTTTAGGAAAAACAAAGAAGGAAAACAGTGGAGAAATCCCACGAAAAGGTCGCGAGAAATTTTTCCCTGTTTTCGCGATAACCTTGGAACGTTCACTGCTGCCGTTTGGGAGGCATGCATTGTTCCTCGGTTGACGTGTCTCCAATTTTTATACCTCCATCACATCGTCATGTCTCGTCGGCTATCTATCAGTCACGACCATTAGTCGTTGCATCGCGTTGCATCAGTCTATCTCTCTCCTCACCTATTTGCACCACTTGGCAGAAATCCAGCAGTTCCCTTTTTCTATAAATAAGGACCCTTTTCACCACTCCTTCGTCACTTCATCTTTATTTTCCCATTCACCAAAATAATTCTAGAGATAGAGAGAGAGAGAGAGCTAGAGAGAGAAGATGAAGGAATAGAAGGAAGAAGAATGTAGGAAAAACTTCAAGCTTTCCATAAAGAAACTTAGTATTTATTTGTATGTTTTAAAGAATATTTTTAAATTAATAAAAGGAATATGAATACGTGAATGCTTGTTACAAGTTTAATTATTACTATGGTTTAGATATATTTACGTAAATATTCCATGATATTGCATCTTTTGTATCATTCTAACAAGTAAATAAGAAAACATAATGAATATGGTGGCATGATAAGAGATGACACAAAAAGTGTGATGTTATTTAACGAACATGTGGAATGAATATTGATGTTTGCATGCATGGTATTTAAATTAACATGATCCGTTAGGCTTTTTATATGTGAAGGGTTCTGTTTCTCCCCCATCTAGTATGAAAAGAGGTGAGAGAATCGCTCCCTGTGGATGACGACATACCCTCTAACGAGAATGGTGATCCGATATGATTCTAGGAGTCACCTTGGTGACATACGACCGTGACTATAGTTTACATGTAGAACCACTGTGGTTGGCACGATCGTGGTCATAGAACGTATCATGGTTTGACAAGTTGTAAATATGTGGTGGTTTAGCAAGCCGCAAATATGATGAAAATAATGTGAAATGAAATAGTCATTCCACAGTGGTAATCAGGAATCTATATCGCCCTCAGTAGATAGAAGTCGGAACGGCTTCACATGAAAAATAAGTAAAAGATGAAAAGACAACATGATATGATATGATTTGTTTAATTGTCTCTATTTTATACATGACATGATTATATATTTGATGTTGATGTTTTTCTAAATAAAATAAAATATTTTCTTTATTATTGAAATGGACCCACATGCATGTTCTTCGATGGGAAGCAAATAAGGTATTACGTCTAAGTTTAATTACTTTTAAAATCTTAGTAATGTTGTTTAAATACTATTTTTCTTATTGAGTATATAGAACTCACCCCTTTTCATGACCCCCCTTTAGATAAGGATGATAGTGAAGAACCATTAGTTGACTTTCCTATTGAAGCCTTTGAGGATCCCGTGGATCCATGAACCGTTACGAGTGCTTATTTTATTCCGCACTCTAATGAGTCTAACTTTTGAAGTTGTATTTACTTTTATTTCGCCTCAATATTGTAAGATTTGGAACTCTAACTTATTTTATAAACGAATGTAATATATTTTATTCTGCTGCATATAATTATTTTAAATGCACTCATATTTGTTTCTATATTTGGCATCGTTATACTTTAATTAGTCTTTGGAATGTTTCACACTGTACCTGCTGAATGACCTGGTACATGTGATAGTGTAGTGCATTGTAAAATACAGCAATGTGTTTTCTGAATCGTATTTTGATTTCAATTTTCTACTGTGCATTTATTTTTAGTGAAAGTAAATATGTTTTTTAGAAAAGTATATCAAATATATATGTTTTGATGTGTGAAAGCTATATATACTACATGTATTAGTTGTGTTGTCATAATATCTGCTTACTGGGAGAGTGTATCTCACTCCACCATCATTTTTAGATAATGAGAATTCCATTGCAGAATAGTATGTGATACAAAAGAGAAGTTGAGAAGTTAAAGATCAAGTTACCAGTTTGTGCTTTTGTTGTGTAAGAAAAGAAAAATTTTAGAGTCTCATATTATATTGTAGTTGATGTACATTATTAAAGAGATGTAACACTACTGCATGCTGTGTATATTAATGAAAGTTAATTTTTGTTATTTAATTAAGTGAAAAGTGAAAGTGTGCTCTGGACGCACCCCATAGGGTCAAAGTCAGGTTAATGGACCCAATAGGCTAGGTTTGATTTAAGTGTGTTGGGCCACTATTGGGCTGAGTTAGATAATAGACCTCTTTTGGGTTAGGTTTTGGGTTAATGGACCCTCGTCGGGTCTAGATTGGTTAGTAGGGGGCTTGGTTGGTCCTGATTCAATGGTAGGATTTTGGTAGTTGAATGATTTAGAAATAGGCAGGTATTAGGATCGATGGCAGACCTAATGGATCGAAATGAATGTTCTGTACCGTGTGATTGACTGCAACTTTGTAACCATTAAAAAAAAGTAAAGACTGAAATTCCTTTAACCGTTATCACTGAAGGGTGACTAAATATGATTGGTTATGATTACTATCGACTGTCAGTGAACCACTCCCTATGAATTATATTAGCCTTCACTCTGACGAGAGCTGATGGTGACTAATTGTAGGGATCATACTGGTAAAGTACAACCATGATCATAGTTTTCTAACTGTATAACTAATATCAAACTGATATGATCTATTTTTCCATCATAGTAGTAGTCAGGGATCTCTTCAGCCCTTTGTTGATATAGGTTAGAATAGTTTTACGTGAAGCTTGTCTAGATCAATTCATTGATCAATGGTGGATATTTGAGTCCATTTGGATGACTGTACTCTGATGAACCATTACTTTGTAATGAAAGAAGTGGCTCGAATAATGTTCCTACATATTTTTATGAGCCATCTTCTTGGCCTTTGATGTGTAATGAACATCGTATTTTATATGGGATGAATATCTTTTGCTATATATGTTCTTTTATGCACTCATTTTTGACGCGGAAGGGTATGGGGAGGATCAAATCAACTCCTAGAACCCACTCAACGTATGCAATACCGAAACTATAACCATTTAGAATAATTCCTCCCTCTAATTGGATTTATAATCCTAAAAGGAAAGCAAAAACAAAGACTAGGAAAAATAAATAAGGAAAGAAAAAATGCTACAGATTTACCAATAAGTTAATCCCCGCTCCTTAGCTCAACAATGCTTCTGAAGACTCCAGCTTTCCGAAGAACTTGAAAAAGTTAATTTTAGCAAAAAATGCTAAAAGAAGAAAAGTCTAAACTTTCAAGAATTCTCTCAAATTGATTGTAATTGGGTGTGTTTACATTCTTGGGGCAAAGGAATATTTATAGCCTTTTCTGGACAATATAGATGAGTACAAACTCTTAAGATAATTTAATAAAATAATACTCTAAATAAAATTCTATCTAAATCTAGGATAATTATATAATAAAATGATTATTTTATCCCAAATAAATTAATTAAATAATCCTAAAGGATAGACTTACAATAAAATAATAATTAAAATATTATAATATTTATCTCATAGGAACTCCATGTAAAACACATCTAGAAATCATATTAAAATAATAAGATAAATAATAAGATTAAAAATATAATAAAATAATAGTTAAGGATAACCCTAAGATTAAAATATTATATAATTAGTCCTTAATTTTAAAAACAATAATTAAATAATGAGGTGATAATTATCATGTGACTTTTGTAAATTCGGCTGAAAAATCACATAGGGC
The DNA here is from genome assembly GCF_000150535.2 of Carica papaya. The sequence continues at coordinate 1,022,958 of NW_019014677.1, read as the reverse complement.
ACGTGGAGAAAAGAAGTCCAAAGACTTACCACTTCTTCCCCTCTCCCACACACATCACACACCTCACCTGTACGAGATAGGGAAGCCTACACGTGTGCGTGGGGCTTGGGCCAGGCCTGCGCACATGGCCGTCAGGCCTCACAAGTCTACAGCCCGCAGCTATTGCTGAGCTGAGTGTTCGGCCCGGTTTCTCATCCCTCAGGTGCAGGTCCGTTAGATCGGGCCTCGGGATGAGGGTTGGCCTTCGAGTCTTCCCGATGGACCTCGATTGACCCACTGATAGGGGCATGCGGCATGGGCCACACGTTCTTCTCATACACACGACTTACTACGCCGCGAGTGGGGCCTAGCAAACCGAGTGACGAGTCGGGTGATACAAGTCACCCAGCTGTAGGTATCTCCCCTCCATTTTCAGTTTTGGACATGCCATCTTCATCTTCTAGGGTCAATTCGAAAGCCCACAACTCATTATCGTTGATTCTTCCTTGGGCCGGTTGTCTTCGTGGTCTATAAGGCTTCTAGGTCTTGATGGCATCGATAATCTATCTTACCCAATCTCAGCTTGCACAAATTGGACCTTTGGGCTTCATGGAATTGGGCCTTGTCATCGAATCTCGACTCTAATTCCTTGGTCCAGGCTTCTCCTGCGTCTTGTCTCTGAATTGGCGCGAGATCTAATGGTTTCTTCCCGGGTAACTGGAAAGCGCTCCTAGGGTCACATCAATTTTTGTTTTCGTTATTGGACACCTTTACCCTATCGGGTATCAGGACATACAACAGCTCTTTGATACCTCCTAGAACTCGAGAATGCTAGTAGAATTAGTATATGCTAAATAAAAAGTGACCACCTGCATATGAGATGAGGTCACTCATCCTTTATTTTTAAATTTTTAAATATATATGCTTAAAAAATACAATTCAAATTCAGTATTCTATTATGTGTATGAGTTTGGAAAACACATAAGAAATTTTTATCCTTTGATCAATAATTGTTGAAATTTCTTGTGAAACCATAGAAGAGGAAGATGTTTTCTTGATATTTATACAGTTCTTTAGACAAACATATATATTAGTTATCTATACATAGAAGTAGCTATATATAGTAACAAAAATAAGGCAGATAATCAAAGAACATACAGAACCTCAAGGGAAAAGGTATAAAAAAAACGAAAAGTAAATATTTTTTGTTTTATGGCATTACACTCTGAGTTTGATGATAGTCGTTGATATTTCTTTCAAAATGGTGCACTGATGTCTCGCACAGGTATCTTGCATAGTTCATAAAATTGCTTCTTGCTAAGACCTTCGGTAAACATCAGCTAAGTAGTGTCTAGCATTCACGAGGTATATATTTAAGATACCACTGTTTATATTTTTCTTGATAAAATGTGTGACATCCCAAGTGCTAATTAAGATAAATGGGTATAATGTTCCAAATACATACTTAAACTGAGGCCAGAAGTGGCTACAAAATACAAAACATAAGGGTTAGTTCTTTCACTATGCTATTAGATTCATCATAGTGCAGGAACAGTCATGCACTCAGACTAGTGGATCCACGGGATCCTCATAGACTTCCAAGGGTAGGTCAGCTTGCAGTTCCTCACTTTCTTTTTCAACTGGGGGGGAGCATGGAAAGAGTGAGTTCCATATGCTCAGTAAGGAAAATAGTATTAAATTAACATCGTAATATTTCAAAAGTTAGTTATTTCATCTTACCATTTAAATTCCTTGCTTACCTATCTCACATTATGGAAAACTATTTATTTGTTAAGAAAATGATTAATATAGACAATCAAACACACATCATACCAGATAATAGAGAAAATTAAATAAATCATAAAATACTCAGATTTTCGTGTCATGCTTCACGAAGTCGATACAAACTTTCATCTCTAAGGGTATATATAGATTTCTAACTACTCAAATGGAATGACCAGATCATATGCAAATGCGGCAATTTGCTCAGGCCCACTTTTGGTTGGCCAAACTATGGTACGATCTATGATCACGGTAGTACCAACTATAGTGGTCTTAATAGATATTTATAGTCATGACATTACTTAGCCACGGGTGACCCCTAAGATAGTGCGATACCATTCTCGTCAGAGGGCACGTCGTCATCCACTGAGAGCAGTCCTCTTATATCTTTGCAGACGATATAGAGGAGGGGGAAAAAGATACCTCGAATGGCAAGAGAAACAGATACCCCTCAGAGATAAAAAGCCTAACGAGACATTTGATGCGATATGCATGTCAATATAGATACACTTCGGACCATACAGGCTACATTTTACTTTTATCAATTATATGTTATATTCATTACATGCAAATTCATCAAGTGTTAGTAATTCACATAGCATGCTTGAAAACAAGAACAATTCGGCTAATATGAACACAGAGGCATACAAAACAGATAAATTCACAATCATATTAAATTAACTTATCTAAAAATACTCCTTAAGATGTAGAAAGAAATACAAGATTCCTCACTAAAACCTTGATGTTTTCTCTCTCACTATTCTCCTTTCTTTCTCTTCTTCTCTCACTAATTTACTATTTCTCTCTCTTTCTCTCTAAACTCTAAAAAATAGAAGAAATGGAAGTGTGGAGAAGAAGGGAGGGGGAGAGTAATTTATAAAATTTCAGAACAGTTGGACTCACACCAAGTACGAATTCCGTTGAAGAGAGAGGAGAAAAATATGTTTGGCACGAAAAATGAGGGAGGAGGGCCTCCTTCACTAGTGGCAGTGGTGCGTCGACCACGGCAGCGGCGATGCACTGCCTGAGGTGGAAATGCTCTGGCCGGCATGTTATAGACTAACCTACAGGCGCACAGGCCTATTGCCATGTGTGCAGTGGCTAGCTTGCGCACGCTGGGTGCCGCGTGCGCAGGCCCCAGGCACACAAGGCCTGTCTGCACAGGCTTATTGTGCGGACAACACGTACACAGTGTGCGACGCTGCCTGTGCACGAGGTGATGCATGGATGACCAACCTGCGCACGATAGGATGTGCGCACAAGTCTTGACCCCGCATCGTGCACACGACAGGATGCCCGCGTAGGTCCTGACCCGCGCTGTACGCGTAGACGGGACGTGCGCTCTGGGCGCACGTCTTGTGCATGCATGCGTGCAGAGGGGATGTGTACGCTGTGTGCTGTTCTGTATGTACTGACGTGCGGATGGGTCGTGCGCACGCCCTACGACCACTATGCTTGCATGCGTGTGTGCACAGGCCTAGCACCCACGCGGGCAGACTGCTCTCTCACGGGATTTTTCCTGCGATCTGTTTCACTGTTTTTCGATTTTTTTCCAAAATTTCCTTTTAATTTAAAATAAAATAATTTAAAATAAAATAAATATAAATAAAAATTAATAAAAATAAAAAAATCAAAATCATTAATCACAAAAAATGTTAAATAGCGTAAATTAATTAAGTTTAAGACTACCATAAGCCCGAATAAATAAAGTTTCCAAGTAATTTTAGCACAATGTTGGGTCGGTGTTACATCCCTCCCACCTAAAAAAATTTGGTCCCCAAGTTTGTCTTGAATAAGTCTAGATAATTTTTCCTCATTTCATTCTCCAATTCCCACGTCATTTTTTCAGGGGGTGTGATGCTGCTATCGTACCTTCACAATGGAAACCTCTTGTCACGTAAGACCTTATCAGTCCACTCAAGAATTTTTACAGAAATCTCCTCATAGGTCATATCAGCCAGTACCTGTACCTCATCGTGAGGAATAACATGAGAAGGATCGAGGTGGTACCTCTTGAGCATTGAGACATGAAAAATATCATGCAAACCTGCGAACTCTCAGGATAGAGTGAGGCAGTATGCCACGGGTCTGATGCACTCGATGATCGAAAAAGATACCACATAACAAGGGCTCAACTTCCCTCTCTTTCTAAACCACATCTTTCCTTTGTAGGGGCAGACTTTTAGGATAACTTAATCTCTCACAGCAAACTTCAAGGGTCACCTATGATTATTGGTGTAGCTCTTTTGGTAGCTTTGGGCAGTTGCCAAATTCTTGCGGATGATTGCGACCTTCTCTATGAAGTCTGGTCCTAAATGATGCTGGTTTTTTACTTCACTCCAGCAAGTAGGGAAATGATACGGCCTTCCATACAAAGCTTCATACAGGGCCATATCGATGTTGGAATGATAACTATTATTATAAGCAAATTCACAAAGAGGAAGATACTCACACTAGTTATCACCAAAGTTGAGAACACAAGCATGTAACACGTCTTCCAATGTCTGGATTGTACACTCTGACTGACCTTCTGTCTGGAGATGATAAGCGGTGTTGAAGTACAACCCAAATCCAAGAGCTTCTTGGAAGCTGTCCCAAAAGTGAGAAGTGAACTGGGGGTCGCGGTCGGATACAATGGATGAAGGAACTCCATGAAGTTGAACAATCTCATCAACATATAGGCGCGCTAACTTACTGATGGAGTCCGTGGTTCAAATAGGCAGGAAATTGGTAATCTTGGTCAACCTATCCACAGTGACTCAAATGACATTTCGATCATAACAGGTCCTGAGCACTTCGGTGACAAAATCCACAATTACGTGCTCCCATTTCCATTCTAGAATCAGAAGACCCTGTAGGAAGCCATCGGATCTCTGATATTCTACTTTTATCCGTTGACAAGTAAGGCATTGGGAGACATAGTCAACTATATCCTTCTTCATTACTGGCCACCAATATTTTTGTTTCACATCCTGGTATATTTTGGTACTCCCGAGATGAATGGATAACTTAAAATCATGGGTGGTCTTGAGTACATTTATACGTACAACAACGGGGACCTAAATTCAGTTCTGGAGTCTGAACAGTCCATCATCAGAGATTCTAAAATCAGGAGATTTGTCAGAAGTGAACTTATCCACATTCTTGATGAGTTCTGGGTCTGTGGCCTGTGCTTCCTAAATCTTCATAAAGAGATCCGGTAGGACTCGGATCTGGGCGAGATAGGTTCCTTTATCATAATAGCTAAGGTGAAGTGATTGTACAGTGTCCATCATCTTCCAACTGGAGGTAATGGTTTGAGTTAGCACAGTAGGCTCCTTTCGAATTGGAGCATCGGCGACTACATTCCCTCTCCCGGGGTGATAAATGATCTGGTAATTGTAATCTTTTAGAAGATCCATTTAGTGTCTTTGCCTCATGTTTAACTTCCGTTGAGAAAATATGTACTTGAGACTCTTATGGTTAGTGTAAATTTCAAAAGTTTGATTATACAGGTAATGCCGGTATATTTTTAGGAAAATATAATGGTTACCAGCTCCAAGTCGTAAGTAGGGTAGTTCTGCTCATGGACTTTGAGTTGTCAGGATCCAAAGGCAACTACTCTGCCATGCTGCATTAAGACACACCCCAAACCAATGTGAGATGTATCACAGTAAACTTGAAATCTCCTTTCATTGTCAGAAAGGATTAACACAAGGGCAGAGGTGACACGATACTTTAGTTCTATGAAGCTTTCACTGCACTCATAATTCTAAATGAAGGGTACTCCCTTTCTAGTGAGTTGAGTCATAGGGACAACAATCTTAGCGAATCCATAAATGAATCGTTAATAGTAGCCTGCTAAGTCGAGGAAACTACATACATCAACCACATTGGTAGGTGAACTCTAGCTGATCAACGATTCCACCTTAGATGGGTCAACAGAAACTCTTTCACTTGAGATTACATGATCGAGAACAAAACTCGATTTAACCAAAAGGAGCACTTGCTTAATTTCACATACAGTGGTTTTGGTAGAGAGTCTTCAACACTTCAGCCAAATGCACAATGTGTTCCTCATGGCTTTTAGAATACACCAGAATGTCATCAAGAAAGACAATGACGTACCGATCTAGTGTGTGTTAAAAAACTTGGTTCATTAGCTCCATG
>NW_019014677.1:1001283-1015173 GCF_000150535.2 Carica papaya | reverse complement strand
GATTTTTGTATCATGCTTTATGAAGTCATTACAAACCTCCATCTCAGCGGACAGATACAGGTTTTTAACTATCCAAGTGGAATGACAAGATCAGATATTAGATACAACAATTTGCTCAGGCCCACTTCTGACTGGCCAAACCATGGTACGATCTATGACCACGGTCGTACCAACCTTAGTGGTCCTAACAGATATCTATAGTCACGACATTACTTAGCCACAGATGATCCCCACAGATAATGTGATATCATTCTCATCAGAGGGCACGCCGTCATCCACTAGGAACAGTCCTCTTACGTATTTCCAGACTAGATAGAAGAGGGAGAAACAGATACCCCTCAAATATAAAAAGCCTAATGAGACACTTGATGCAATATACACGTCAATACAGATACACTTCAGACCATACAGGCTTCATTTCACTTTTCTCTTTTTTTTTTCTTTTCTTTTGTGTCTTTTACTTTTACCGATTACATATTACATTTATTACATGTAAATTCATCAAGTGTCAGTAATTCACATAACATGTTTGAAAACAAGAAAAATTCGACTAATTTGGATACAGGGGCTAAACTGCACGTACGTAGGGCCTAGGAGCATTGGGCGCCGCGTGTGCAGGCCTATTGCACGCACGCCCGAGTCGCACAGGGCCTATTCGTGCAGGCCTGTTGAACGGATGGTGCGTACACAATGTGCGGAACCTATCCGTCCATGAGGTGACGCGTAGACGGCCCGCCTGCGTGCAACAGGACGCGCGCCCAAGTCCTGATCCTGCACCTTGCGCGCAGAGGGGACGTGTGCTCAGTATGCACGTCCCGTGCCTGCGTGCGTGCGGATGATTCATGTGTATTGTGTGCCCACTCCGTGGCCACTGTGCGTGCATGCGCGCGCGCACAGTGCCCAACACCTACACGAGAAAACCACCCTCTAATTTTTTCACGAGCAATTTTTTTCCATTTTGCCGTTTTCTGATTTTTTTCTAAATTTTCCTTTTAATTTAAAATAAAATAATTTAAAATGCATAAAATATAATAAAATATAAATATAAATTAATAAAAATAAAATAAATCAAAATCAAAAATCACGATAAATGTTAAACAACGTAAATTAATTAAGTTTAAGGCAACCATAGGCCCAACTAAATAGAGTTTCTAAAGCATTTTAGCACAGTGATGGGCGGGGTATTACAAAATGTTTATTAATCATAATTTGTTTCATCCTATCTAAACAAGATTATGAGTTATACTTATTGTTGTGTCGTTATTACAAGATAGTATCAAGCCTGTTTCATCTAACATCCTTAGTTCATGTAGTAATTTGTGCAACCAAAGTAACTCACATACATCTTGTGCCATTGATTTGTATTCAGCCTCTACATCAAGACCTGGTCACTATTGACTGTTTTTACTCCTCTAAATACCCTAGGTTATTTCTCATAAATGTGCAATAACTTGATATAGATCTCTTGTTAATAGGAGATTCAGCCTGATCCACGTTAGTAAAATCTTCTATCTTTAGATGATCATGCTTGAAAGAAGTAAACATTTTCTTAGAGCAAGAGCGAATCTTAGATATTTGAGAATTTGATAAACCACATTCATGTGTGGTTCTCGGGGTTTATGCATATGCTCATTTTACTTACAACATTAGCTATATATCAATTAGGTGATAAAATGATTGTATTTTTCATTAATTAAGAAGACATAAGTACTCTACCTTTTATAGACATAATACAACCCACGAAAGGGGAAAAAATCAGACTTCTATAGTTACAAAATATTATAGCCATGTATTTCTAAAGATGAGGTAAAAGATTTCCTTGATTACATTGTTGATTCTTAACTTTGTTTTCTTATCGGAATCGGCCATGAAGGGGAATCCTCATCCTTTTGAACTTTTATACTTAAAACATGATTGTAACTCCTTTAAAATATTAATTTATGAAGATAAAAAATATTTAAAACTCTTGCCAGATTGACTTCAGATTCCTTGAGGAAACTTAAATACAAATCCTATTTGAAGTAGGACCCATAAAACTAAATGGATGAAGAGAAGAAGAGTGAAGGAAAAACACCCATGGGACTTAATTTCCCTCTCAGGTGGGACTCTTCTCCACGCATATCTCTCGGTCATGTGTCCTAAATTGTAGGAGGATGCTTGGTTGAACTTCCTCTGGCCGAATGGGTTAATTACTCTTCCTTTGTGGGTTTTTTCTTTGCCCAAGCTTCTCTCTTTCATGGATCCACTCTTGGACAAATAATTGGAAAGCTTACATGAGTTTCTTGGCTCTACCTCTTTTGATTGGCCCAGTTGGCGTCATTATATTCTTCCTAAGTAGCCCAAGTCCATCATTCATCATGTCAAAGCCTTAGTTATCTTACTAGATTTCATGTGTGGGCGGTTTAGGGTCCACAAGAATCATGTTGGATAGTGTGGCTGCTTGCTTGGACAGCCCATGCCATGACTTTAGTGGATCTAATGGTCCTTTGAATGTTTCATACTGCTTAGGATCACAATAAAAAGAAGAATTTGATGGTTGGTTCAAGGTTTTGTGAATTTGCTCTATTTGAAGGGGCATCTCATAAATCTCTAGTAGTACTAGTTAGAGTATTTGTGGATTCGATTTTGTTAAATGATAAGCTGCACGCAAACCAAATTGATGGTTTTATAATTGTTATTGTTGGCCTTTGTAAAGCTCTAGCAAGTGAGTCTAGTTGTGGGAATACCCTTAAAGAATTATTCATGCTAGATCATCTATATTTGATATCATTGGCACCATTTCTCTAAATAATGCTATTGGGACTCTTCAAGACTGCATGGCTAAAAAATGCAGTTTCCTCTGAAAGTGGTCATGATGATTTCTATCATTCGTCTCAGTACTAGAGTCATTTAGGCTACTTAATTTTAAAAAGGTGTATGCACGGCAATGGCCGAGTATGCTAATACAGGATATGCATCCATATATTCATCTTGAATGGACTACACAACGCTAGCCATTAAAATAGCCTTTAGAGCAAGAAAAAGTTCTAGAGTTTGAGGACCTACTGTCGCCTTCTAAGTATCCTCAAATATAAGTAAATCCTTTATTTGTCAAACTACTCCTACGATAGTTGCATAACCTTCTTCAAAAGTTAATGCTGCTTTCTTGCAAATGTGTTTTTATTTAGAAGAACAATTACTGAAAAATTTACATTTCTTTCTTTTTGCAAAAAAAATCTTTGTTTTTATGCGTCTGTGCCAAACTTAATATGACAATAGTAGACAACTTTCTACAAAAGCTTTGGATGGATGGATAACTTAGATCACGATCACGATACATCTTGATACTATTAAGGTGGATGGATAACTTAGATGTGTTTGCCTCCTTTAGAACATTTGATAAGAGCTTGGGGCTATTGGGTACCCAAATCTATTGTAAAATTGATAAAACCACTCATCAATCATCTTGAAGTCATCGTCGTCGCATCCATTAGAGATAAACTGGTTCATGTGCTCTAAAATCTCTAGATTCATTGTTTGGGCCTCCTAAAGTATAATGCGGAGAATGAATTGGATTTTAATATAGGAAAGGTATGTATCGTCATCGCGGAGGCTCCATCAGAGTCCCTGGATCATCTCGAGCATTTTTTCGCTGAAAACCATCAGTTGTCTCAACATGGCCCTTTCTTTCTTAATAAGGGTATTATTGACTGTACTACCCCTATCAAGGTGGCACAAATTTGTATAGTTATGATCCCTCAAGAGATCCATCCAATGTTTATGTCTTTTATTCGATTCCTCTTTAGAAAATAAGTAATTCAGACTGTCATGATCAGTATGGATCCTTAAATTTTGTTCGTGCATATAGTGGTGCCATATCTTCAAGGTAAAGAAAATGGTGGCAAACTCGAAGTCGCGTATGGGGTAGCCACGCTCATGTGTAAATAAGCCACTACCCAACCTTGTTGCATGAGCACACATCCTAAACTAACATGAGACACATCACAATAAACTTGAAACCATTCGGTATTGTTGGGGAAGACCAACATCAGAGTAATGGGGAGTTGACGCTTGAGCTGGACAAGACATTCCTCGTACTTGGGGTCCTAATTAAAATAGACGGCAGCAATATGGGAAAATCCCTTATGAATCACCAGTAATATCCCATTTGTTTCAAGAATTGGCAGACTTCCTCAGTATTAACTGGTTGGTCCCAACTAATAACATCTTTGACCGTTATAGGATCAATGGAATTCTCTCGCCAGAAATCATGTGGCCAAGGAAGGAAATTTGGTCCAATCAGAAGGAACACTTACTAATCTTGGCATAGAGGTAGTGCTGATGAAGAATCTCCAACACATGAGTGAGGTGGACACATGGTCTTGAGAGTCCTTCAAATATACCAAGACATCATCAAGGTAGACGATGACATACTGATTCAAGACATGCCTGAAGATTCGGTTCATGAGGTCCATGAAGACTGCAGGGCATTCGTCAAACCAAAGGGCATAACCCGAAACTCAAAGTGGTTGTACCGATAGTGGAATGTTGTTTTCAATATAACTTCGACTCTAACTCGCACCTAATGATAATTAGCCTTGAGATTAATCTTGAAGAACACTTATGCACCTTGAAGTTGATCAAACAAATCATTGATGCAGGGCAACAAGTACTTACTCTTGATGGTTGCTTGGTTGAGCCTGTAGTTGATGCAAAAAATGAGGGTTCCATCTTTCTTCTTCGTGAACAACGCTGGAGCACCCCAAGGAGAATAAATAAGGCATATGAACTTCTTATCATGTAGTGCTATCAGCTGGCGATGCAACTCCTGGAGTTTCACTCAATTCATCTAGTGTGTGGAGATGTTGATAGGCTGGGTTCCCAGAACTAGGTCGATAAAGAACTCGATCTCTTGCCTGGGGGATAGACCTACCAATCTTCATGGAAAGACATCCAGAAAGTCATAAACAATGGGAATCATATGAATTGATGGTTCAGGACCCATCCTCCTATTCATCACAAGGGTCAAAGGGAAAAAAGACAAACATTTTTTAAATAACCTCTTTATTATACAGTCTAAAAATTATTCTAGAAACATTTACAAATAAAGTTTTATTTTAATCATTAGGAGTGTTTTCTTTTGGGCGAGCGTAAAGTTACAATTTTGTTGTCACTATCGATAATTGCTTGATAGTTCTTTAACCAATCCATCTCTAAAATTATATAAAATCCTAATAAGTCTAAAATTATAAGGTCTACAGTTAACTCCCTACCTAAAACACTCACTTTTCAATTCCTATCTACAACATGTGCTTCCAAAAGTCCCCTTGAAGGTGTTTTTACTTCCAACACTTGTCTTAAAGGTTCTAATTTAGTTCCTAAATTCCTCGTGAATTCACAAGACATAAAAGAGTGAGTAGTACCAGTATCAATCAAGGCACGAGCTTTAGATTGTGAATAGAAAGTGTACCCTAGATGATGGGCAGGGTAGCTCTCGCACCAGGCTCGTCAAGATGAAAGACTCTTCCTTTTGTGATAGGCCTCATAACATTACAAGGCTTCTGAAGGCATTCCCTCACAAAATGATGAGTGTTGCCACACTTGTAGCAAGCATTGTTTAAACGGTGGCAGGATCAATCACCATGGTTTCGCCCACAATGTTTATATCACTAAGTAGGCGGAAAGAGTTTACTAAGAGGTGGGGCCAATGCAGGAGTAGGTTCAACATGGGGTCTTTTCTCAATGTAACCGAGGCTAGGGTAAGTAATTCTCCTTTTCTATTATTGTTGGGCATGGATGTGGGTAATGTGTTGATGCTAGGCCGGATTGAGATTCTCGGCCAGCTGGGCATGTTCAAGGGGCACAACATAGGAGTTAGACTTCAGAATGGCAATATGATAAAAAGTATCAACCTTAAGACCCTTCAAAAACTTTCGAGCCTTTCAACTCTTAGTTCCTACTAATATATGGGTAAAATGGGACAATTGGACAAAACAGGCAGCATACTGGTTAATAGACATGTTTCCCTTATAAAGGTCTAGGAACTCTTCCTCCTTCTCCCGAACGTAGACTTGGAAGAAGTTATCTAGAAAAACATCCATAAAAATTTTCCAGTTGGTGGGTGTTGGCAAAATATCTTTCTTAAGCTGCCACTAGTGTTCAGCTTCACCTATAAACATGAAAGTAGCTAAAGAGACTTTTTGTTCCTCGATCAGGTCCAAGATAGAAAATTTTTTCTATTTGCAAAATCCAGGCTTTTACAATTAAAGGATTAGGTCTATCATCGAAGGAAGGAGAGTTCATCTCCTAAACTTAGAGATATTCTAGGAGATGGATCTGTCTACTGGGCGAAAGTGAGGAGCAGGGGTTGGTTGATGTTGGTTGTGACCTATAACAGCAATCATCCCCAAATGACTCGAAACAGTTCAGCAAACTCAATTCTAGTTAGAGCATCCTGGGCTTCAAGTCTTTATATAAAAGGTCTATCTAGTCATTAAATCCTACAAAAGGAAGACAATAAATGGGTGACTCGAAAGAAAAGGTTATCTCTCATTCTAAGAATTTCTTTAAGGTTATTCTCAGTCTAAATTGCAGACTTACATGTAAGGGATTTTCATAAGATCATGTTCTTATACCAATTGTAACGTCCCTGATACTTAAAGAGTAAAAGGGAGCCAACTACCAAGTAGTTACGAGTGCTAATAACAACTTTTCATTGAAGTGGAACATATAAATCCTCTATAAAGTAATCTAGGGTTAACATTTACATTAAAGGCCATAAATTGGTAACCCTAAATATCAAAATACAAACGATAGAGTTCTTAGGAAATAGTACGTCAGAGTGTGGACTAAACTATTGCATTTAGATTATATTCTAGAGATTCATTAAGGATCCACGAATGGGTCCAAACTAGCTTACGGGGGTAATCTGGGGAATAATTCCTCAACTTCCACATCATTTGTAGGGCACAGATTAGGAATGAGTTCCATGTAAACTCAGTAAGAGAAACAATATTTAACCACACAACCAAGGTTTAAAAAGTAACTAACCTTAACAACATTTCCATATAAGCCTCTTATCTCAGAGGACTATCACAGGATGAACATATTCAAGTATTTAAAAAACCTTTTTGTCTTTCTTAAGGAAATCTAGTGAATAGATTATAGAACCAACTAGAGAGGGCATATAACCAATGTCATAAGTAGGCGTATTAAGTCACATTAGGCATATCGGATCATATCAAATATTCAACAGAAACCAAATAAATAGAATATTTCTAATCTCAGAATAAGTAGAAAAACCATCAAATGAAATCATCCAAGAATACAAACTAAGTATCGTGGTCGTGCCTTATTTAATTTTTTTTTTTACTGACCTCCACTAGAAGCTGTTCAAAACATATATCTATTAAGGACAGAACGATCCCCAACTATGACTGTGAATGACAATTAATATCTATTTTATATTGGTATAAACTAATGACCACGTTGCCACTGTGGCCATCTATACCATTGTGAATCCATTCTCATAAGAGAGAACACCAATTCTATTTCTATATCCATTTAAGATCTAATCTAATTATTATGGCAAGACGTCACCATTGTGGCTCCTACACGTGTAATCACGAATCCATTCTCGTTAGAGGGAACGCTATCATTCACAAGGAGCGATTCACCAATCTTTCATATTATAGAGTAAGGAGAGACATAAACCCCTCACAGATAACATTCAAATGGATTTTCATTCTTTTCACTTGTTTTTTCAGTATTCATATCAATTATACGTTTCGAACCCCACCTTAATGACATATCTGGCCTAAGGATAACATTCACGATCACATATTTAGAACCTAGTGGGGGTCTATTAACATATTTAGGATAAGGCCCATATTACTCAAACTTGACCATCAGGATATTCCTCAGAGTCGAGGCTCCTAGCATAACCCTCTTCATCATTATTAAGGATAAGGTAAAGGGCCAATCCCACATGCATTTCAAAATCATATTTTTATAACTCTCGTGCATATCAACTCAACATTCATATTCAAATAAATCAAGTGTCAACAAACATAGAAATTCATGCATCAAGTCAAGCAATATCCCAACATAATTTACTTAGAAAATGCACTTAGAAATGTAAGAAAAAATACTAAAGAATCCTTTACCAAAACTGAGTCGATTAGTCTTTAGGAAGGGAAAAAAAGACTTCTAGTAATCCTCGACAAGCTCTTAAAATTTCTTACTTTCCTTTCTTTTTCCTTGCCTATTTCTCTCTCTAAAATTCTCTCTTTCTCACTCTAAAACTTTTTTTTTCAAAATCTCTCTCTAAAAAATGGAAGTGGAAGAAAAATAAAGTGTTGGAAAATGGGGGAAAAGGGAGCCTTTAAATAGGCATGGAGAAGGCTTGGATGCATGACACGTGGCAAACATCCAAAAAGGACACGTGTCGGGTAGGGTACAAGTTGCCGATAATGGGACTCGCACAGCGTAGGGAGGCATGCCACGAAGGGGACATGTTTATGACTTGTCATGTCTATGTGCAGCTGACAGCATGTCACGTGCGCATGCCTGCCGCGCACAGTGCCGCATGGGCACTGTCCCACAAGCCCGCACGATGTGACCACATAGTCACTTCCTATGGATTCCAGGGGATTTTTCCCCATTTTCTGGTTTTCTTCTTTTCTCCTCTTTTCTCTTATTTTCTAAAAATACTAAAATAAAAATTAAAACAAATTCAATAATAAACAAAATACTATTTAATAAAATATGATAAAATTTAAAATGCAGAAAAAATTAATAATTAAAATACTGTGAAACTATTTTCTGATTTAAAATAAAGTTTAATCATATGTTATAGTGCAGAGGTTCATGGTGTTACACCTTACCAAAGTGTAAAGCTCCTTTTTGTTGGTCGAGTAGTTAAGTAGTATGCCACTAAGCTTCTCGCTGAAGTAGGCTATTGGACTCCCTTTTTGCATCAGCACAACTCCTATACCTATCCCTGAAACATACATTCAAGTTTAAATAGTTTTTTAAAATAAGGCAGAGCAAGTATAGGGGCAGAGCATAATTTTTCCTTTAACAGAGTAGAGGTGGATTCTTGTTTATTAGTCCATGGGAGTTTGACATTTTTTTAACCAAAGATGCGGTGATGGAAATAAAATCCTTGACAAAACTGAGGTAAAAGTTGGCTAACCCATGGAAACTCCTCACCTCACTCGTAGTTGTCAGTGTGGGCCATTCCTTAATGGTTTTTATCTTTTCTTCATCAACCTTAATACTTTGAGCACTTACTACGAATTCTAAGAATATGAACTTATCACTACAAAAGGTGCATTTTTTTGCATTAGCATATAATCATTCCATTCGAAGAACCTTGAGGACTGAACGAATATGCTAGATGTGATCGTCTAAATTATTGTTGTAGATTAGGATATCGTCAAAGTAGTACACTACGAACTTTCCTAAGAATGGTTCTAAGACATGGTTCATAAATCTGATGAAGGTACTGGGTGATTCGAAAGATTGCAAGGCATCACGAGCCATTTGTAGAGGCCATACTTAGTTTTGAAGGCCATTTTCCACTTGTCTCCAATGTTCATCCTATATCCACTTTTGAGATCAATTTTCGTGACGATGGTCACCCCATTAACTTCATCTAGTATGTCATCTAACTAGGGAATGGGGTGCCTAAATTTTATTGTGATTTTGTTGACGGCCTGGTAGTCATCACACATTCTCCAAGAACTGTCCTTTTTGGGTACTAGTAGGACAGGTATAGCACAACGGCTCAAACTTTCCCTAACATGCCCCTTTGCCAACAACTCCTCTACTTGGCACTAGAGCTCTTTAGTTTCCTCTAGGTTGCTCCTATAGGCAGGTCGATAATGGATGGTGGCTCCGGGAACAAAGTCAATTTTGTGTTCAATTTCCTATAGTGGTAGGAGTTTGCCTAAAATTTTCATTAGAAGGACGTCTTCGAACTCCTATAAGAGGGAAACAATACTATGAGGTAGGATTAGGTCAAGGTTGGATAGGATCAAATAAACCTCAATATATCACAATACTACAAGGCTTTTTCTTTCACAAACTATTTGCCTCACCTATCATCCCCTCACATATAGACTCTCTTTCCTTTTTTCTCTCTCCCTAGCTTTTACTGGATTCAGTTCATTCCTTTTTGGGGACTCCTGACTCTTTCTCTCCCTTTCTCTTTGATGTGATCCTCGATGGCACAAATTTAGTTCCAAACATGCAATCCTACATAAAGAAGGAACCACATAAAAATTTGGACTCCAGAGGAATAATTACCTGCAAGTCTGATGCAACACAAGGTCACACCCATGCAGCACAACAGACGTGCACATATAGGTCCCACAAGTCTCGTCCCAAACAAGCGAGCAAGTTTAGAATTTCTTTGTTTTCTAAATGAGACCAGCTCAACTGAGAAAGTAAGTTCTAGGTTTCTAAAAGAGAATGCCCTAAATAGGAAAAAGAAAGTTCTAGTTTCCTAAATGGGAATGTCCTAAACAGAAAAGTAAATTATAAGTTCCTAAACTGGGGCATCCTGAAAAAGAAAGTAATTCCCATCCCTAACTACTTTCCTAAATGGGATTATTCCAATGAGTAGGCCAAGTTTGACCAAAGAAATCTTGAAGCTTAAGTAATGCCCATTTATGGCTCAACCCAAGGTGGCCCAAAAGAGATCCATGGACAGCATGTGCCACACAGTGACCCCCTTGGCACATGTGCGGACCATCGCATATGCAGGAAAAACCATCGCCCGTATGAGATAACATGCAAGGTGTGCAGAAAATAATCTGCCACGCCTAGTGCGCACACGTAAGTGCACAAGAGGTGCCCCACATACGTGCAACAGCTTGCATGCACGCAGACAGTAAGGCCCATGCCCAATAAGCTCGTACGCATGCAGCCCAAACACAAGAAGCAGGATCGTGTACCCTTTTCCTGGTATATTCTAGACTCTAAAATTTCACTTTTCCTAATTCTAAAATCACGCAAAAGCCATCACGAAGGACATCCCGATAAAAAAAGAAGACGCGTAGGACTCTAAAGTCCTTGATAAACTATGCCCAATGGAAAAACAAGCCTAGTTTCCCGTAGGCCCAATCACCCGAAGCTTGACCTGCAAACATCAAAGAATTTTCAATCTGCTAGTCCAGAATTAAGTAAGCAACATAGTCATTGATAGAGCACAAAGGGAGGCCCAAAGTCCAGTGCGAAGATGGAAGACATGTACGGTATGCATAAACTACCTTTGGCACATGAGTAGTAAGCCTGGAGATCAAACCGTGTAGGTGGATAACTCAAACTCATGAAGCAGCATGCGAGCATGCAGCCAGAACAGCCCGTATGCCCCACGCGCACTGCATGCGCGCAAGACCCACACAGCATTTGTATGGCCCTGCACATGTGCACAAACCCCGGATCACAAGGCCCGTCCATGCGCCCACGACTTGTGGCCTGGGATTCCCACTTGGCGACCCATGCAAACAAGCCTACAGACAACCCAAAAGCCCAAGTGTAACCTGCGACTCTCGTGGGCATGCCTTTTCTTGCGCAACCCACGTGGACTGTCTGGCCCGACCCATCTAGGTAGCCCAAACCAGCTGCCCCCTTTTCTCCTTTTTAAAATATTTAAATTATTTTATTATTTTACATTTTTAAAAGGCTTGGGACCCACTTTTCAAATTACCCATGTTTTAAAATTAATTTCCACATGTGTTTTACATAGATTTCACATGGGATAAATGTGGACTTATTTTAATTAATATTTTATTATAATTTTATTTCTTAAGATTATTTAATTAATTTATTTGGGATAGAATAATTATTTTATTATGTATTTATCCTAGATTAAGATAGAATTTTATCTAAGGTATTATTTTATTAATTATCTCAAGATTTTGTACTCATCTAGATTACCCGAGAAAGGCTATAAATAGACCTTTGCTCCTAAGATGTAAACACAACCTTTGATAATCAATTTGAGAGTATTCTTGAGAACTTCAACTTTTCTTTTTTTAGTATTTTTTACTAAAATTAGCTTCTTCAAGTTTTTCGGGAAAAATGAGTCTTTAGAAGTCATGTTGATCCAAAGAGAGGGGATCAACTTATCGGTAAGTTCGTGGCAATTTTCCTTTCCTTGTTTATTTTTCCTAGTGTTTGTTTTTCCTTCCTTTTAGGATTTTAGATTCAATTAGAGGGAGGGGTTTATTCTAGATGGTTATAGTTTTGGTATTGCATATGTTGAGTGGCTTTCAGGAGTTGATTTGATACTCCTTATACCCTTCTGTGTCATCTGGTATCAGAGCTTTGGCTCTTAGAAACGCAAATCTAAACTCACTTCTTGGTCTTCGACCTCCTCAGTCACTATGAATGCCCCCAATCAGTGCAATGAGATGTGTCTATTTATCTATCTCTTGACTCGAAATGGGAGCAGGTTTGAAAATGGATCTTAGAGTGTCTAGGAGTGGGCCATGAGGGTCTCTTAACGCCCTCTTTTTTCTTCTCATAAGAGTTATTTCACAAATACTTGTCGTGGTAAGGAAGAGGGGGGGAACAAGCACACTTGGAGAGTGCAGTATAACGGAGAGTTGTATGCTGCATTCGAGAAGAATGAATCGCTCCCGAAAAGGAATCTATTGATTCTCTCCCAATTGGTTGGACCGTAGGTGCGATGATTTACTTCACAGGTGAGGGATGGCCCAGCTGCACCAAGGAAAAGAATAGAAGAAGCATCTGACTCCTTCATGCACGCTCCACTTGGCTCGGGGGGATATAGCTCAGTTGGTAGAGCTTCGCTCCTGCAATTGGGTCGTTGCAATTACAGGTTGGGTGTCTAATTGTCCAGGCAGTAATGATAGTATCTTGTACCTGAACCGGTGGCTCATTTTTTCTAAGTAATGGGGAAGAGGACTGAAACATGCTTTTTATTTGCTTTAGCATTTTGTTCATTAACAATTAAAATTAATTTTTCATTTGTTCGTATTGCATCCTACTTGAATTCATATCTATCCATTCAATTCAAGTAGTTCGTGTTATTATTTAAAAACAAATTATGTATCAAAAATACTAAACATACCCCAGTTATACCCCATAAGGCAATTGGCACATTGTTTACATTTTGTATCATAAAAGCATAATAATCGCCTAATTGGTGACTAGAAATCCTTTGAGAAATCGAAGGCAAAGTATGTTGCCTAACTGGTGTGAGCAAAAACTTTTGTTTTCATTCCGCACATTATCCACATTTAATTTTTGAATTATATTTTTGTAATCTACATCAACATTGCATAAAAAGACTTGAGCGATCATAGAGAATAGCTGATAAATTGGGGGTAGTATAGGAAGATACACCTACTGATTATATCCATTGAGATTGATCAGATCCCTATGCATCAATCCTAATTGTCATTCTTTGTGATCTACATTTCTATTTCCTTTATTTTACATTTGTTCCATTACATAATTAAGTGACTAATTGTTACCAGTTGCATAACACACAAAGGGTACACCATTCTTTTTTTTGTGTGCTTAATTCTAAGCTTCTATAGAAATCAGAATCTTTTAAGGTTCTTTGTTGTGTCATAAAGACTAACATGCAGACCCTATTCAAGCGATTCTGATTCTGAATGCTCAACTCGACAGATGAAGCTGTCAATTAAGAGACTACAAGGTAAACACGAGCAAAGGTAAAGGGATATTTTTTATCTTCAACAACATATTTTTGCAGGTACTTCAGCATGTTTTAACTCATCGGAAAAACTCCCAACTAGAGCAGTAACTTTATTCTGTGGAGGGCCCTCAGCTTGCACGTTAAGACGAGGCCCATGACACAGAGATATATTCCACACCACTGCCTGATCATAGCAAGTGTGTAGTATGATG
>NW_019014677.1:951619-978476 GCF_000150535.2 Carica papaya | reverse complement strand
CCCCCTTCAGATGATAGAAGTAATGATTCGCTCATTGAGTTGCCCTTTGAAGCTTATTTGGATCCCTTCTTAGATTCTTAGAATGATTACGAGTGTTTTATCTTGTCCGCACTCTGATGGCACCTATTTGCATTTATTGAAATGACTCTTACTTTTGTATATTCATGTTTTGGTAGTCAACCTATGGCCTAAGGTGTAAAATGAACCTTTGATTTTGTTGTAAGGGATTTCTATTTTTCACTACATTTATATTTTATTATTTGTACTCGTATTTGTTTTTATTATCCACCTCCTTTTTACTCCACCAAGTATCTAGGAAGTTACAATTGATATTAGAGCATGATTCTCAAAAAATACTTTACACCAAAATCTATAGTTTAGACTTAGAGAAAAATTTTAAAAATTCTTAGAGTTAGAAATGACCTTTTTTTCTAGTCATCAAGCTTGTTGTCTTCCTTTTGAAGTATTGATGACTCGAGGGAAACCATCATTAGAACGACCCGAGGCCCAGGACACTCTAACCTGGGTCGAGTTTATAGAGTTATTCTAAGCCATCCATGGTTTAACTATTATTGTAGGTCATAACTGAGACAGCCACCCCCTGCCAATGACTTTCATCATGTAGACAAAACCATTTCTCAAAATAATTTTAAGTTTAGTAGGCTAAACCCTCCTTCCTTTGATAATGAACCCGATCCTTTAGCCATAGAAGCTTAGATTCTACAAATAGAAAAAATTTTCTCTATTTTAGACCTGACTAAGGAGTAGAAGGTCCCTTTAGCAGTTTTCATGTTTATTGGTGAAGCTGAGCATTGGTGGTGGCTTAAGAAATATGTCTTGCCAACCCCTACCGTCTGGGATTTTTTCATGGATGCTTTTCTCGAGAACTTCTTTCCAGTTTATGTTCGGGGGAAAAAAGAAGGACGAATTCCAAGACTTGTGTCAGGGAAATATGATAGTTAACCAGTATGCCGCTAGGTTTGTTCAATTGTACTAGTTTGCTCCTATGATAGTTACCATTGAGAGCTAGAAGTCTAAAAAATTCTTGAACGATCTTAGAGATGATATCTTTGACAGTATTGCCTTATTGAAACCCAACACCTATGCTAAAGTTTTTGAGCATGCTCAGTTGATCGAAGGACTCATTTCGGCCTGACATCAGCAGATCGCTCACATCCGTGCTCAACAACAACACAAGAGGAAGCTAACTAACCTTGGCCCCGACCATGTTGATAAGATACCTCGTGTAGTACCTAATATTGCTTTGCCCCTACCTCCTATAAAACACGTTCAGCCTACTCAACCCTTTCGACATTGCGGGTGAGATCATGGTGATCGGTCCTACCATCATTTAAATAACTCTTGCTACAAGTGTGGAAGCACACAACACTTCGTGAGGAATTTCCCTCAGAAGCCTCGAAACATTATAAGACCTGTCGCAAAAGGAAAAGTCTTTTATCTTGATGAGCCTAGTGCCATAACTACACCGACCATCATTCAGGGTACGTTTTCTATTTACAATTCCACCGTCCGTCCCTTGATAGATACTGATGCTACTCATTCTTTTATATCTTGTAGATTTGTATTAGGAATCAAACAAGAACCATTAGGATAAGTTTTAATAGTAGAAACACCCTCTAAAGGACTTTTGGAAGCTCATGTTGTTTATAAAAACTATAGAGTGAATGTTTCAGGTAAGAAGTTAACCGTAGATCTAATATTTCTAAACTTTGTTGGATTTAACATAATTCTAGGAATGGATTGGTTAGAAAACTATCGAGTTATTATTGATTGTGACGACAAAATTGTAACCCTACGTTCACCTAAAAGAAAACAAACTTAAAACCATAATGGAATTTTGTTCAATAAATAAATATTTCTTGAATATATTTATAAATATTTCATATAAATTATAATTGTATGGAAAATAATTATTTCGAAACTATTGCCTGTCTTTTTCTAACCTTTGTGATACATAGGTGAATGGATTCTGAGCCATCAGTTCAAATAATCTTCATTTTCTGTGACTTCCCATATATTTTTCTGATAGAGCTACTAGGTTTATCTCCCTTACGAGATGTCGAAATCTCCATCAACTTAGTCCCTAGAGCATAACCTATCTCAAAACCTACATACCGGATGGGCCAAACTGAGCTCTTAGAGTCAGGATGTCATATGCAAGCATTGAGAGCGAAGAAGTTCATCAAACCAAGTCATTCTCCTTGGGGGCGATCCAATACTATTTGTGAAGATGAAGGATGAAAAGTAATGGCGCCTTATATGTTGATACATTTTTGTACTTCTAGGGTGGATGGATAACTTGGATGTAGGGGCCTCCTTCAGAACATCCGATATGAGATCGAAGTCATTTGGTACCCATATCTGATTCCAGGATCTATATAACCCAATATCAATTATTCTAAAGTCATGGACCTTTTCAGAGGTAAACTTGTCGATGTGCTTTAAAATCTCCTTATCCATTAGTTGATCTTCCCAAATTCTCACGACGTTATTTGGGTCATTGTGGACAAACTGACCAATTCTGCCCATTTTCTTACAATCAAGACTATATACTCAACCATTAAGTTAGCCCAGTTATATGTTGAGGAGATTGTCTAAATCCATTATGTTCTTGCTTATCTTCATTTAACTTCTCACTTTTGGGATAGCTTCCAAGAAGCTCTTAACTCTAACTTGTACTTCAACACTACTTATCACCCTCAAACTAATGGGCAGTCAGAATGGACTATTTAGATGTTGGAAGACATGTTGTGCATCTGTGTACTAGAATTTTGTGGTAATTGGGATCATTGCCTTCTCCTCTGCAAATTTTCTTATAACAACAACTACCACTCAAATATCGGTATGGCTTCATTTGAAGCTCTCTATGGTAGGCTTTGTCGATCTCCAACCTATTAGAAAGAAGTTGGGAATAGGCATCTCCTTGTATCAGGTTATGTCCAGGGAATTATTGAGAAGGTTGATGTCATTCAAAAGTACCTCGTTATTGCCCAAAGTTATTAGAAGAGTTATGCTAATAACCGAATGAGACCTTTAGAATTTACTGGTAGTGACCATGTTTTCCTTAAGGTTTTTTCATATAATAGAAGAATGCGGTTTGGGAAGAGAGGAAAGCTTAGTCCTCGCTATGTTGGACCTTTTGAGATCATGGAATGTGTAGATCCCGTGACATATTGACTTGTATTGACCAAAGAATATGCCGCCCTACATGATGTTTTCAATGTCTCCATACTTAAAAAGTATCACCATGACCCCTTCTCACATCATATCGTGCCCGAAAACTCTAATCAGCACAAACATGGCTTATCCAGAGAATCATACGAAAATCGTCGATCGAATAGAGAAGGTTCTACGCAACGAGAGGATTCCTATGGTCAAGATGTTGTAGCAGTATCACACTTCAGAGGAGGCAATGTGGGAAGTGGAATAAGAAATGTAGGACAAGTTTCTTGAGTTGTTTGAAAACTTTTTTCAGTTTGGAGGACCAAAATTTTATAAGGTGGGGACAATGTAACAACTCGAACCTTTGCACTTAAACATGGTGTCAAACTCTACTATTTTGGGCCTCATGGCCATTTAAATTCTATTAGTATTTTTCTTGAAAGTTATTTTTATTTTTATTTTTATTAATTAATTTAAATTGTTTTTAAATTATTTTAAATATATATTTCAAGAAAAAGGGGAAAATCAGAAAACAAAAATGAGGGAAAAATCCCCCAAGCCCACGAGAAAGCAGCTCACGAGTCCACTGCCTGCATGCCCATGCACTCGTGCGCATGCCCCTACACGGTCACATCACGCAGGTGGCGTGTGTCAGTGATGTGCGCGCACTCCCCTGTGCAGTCATATTGCGCAGGTGGCGTGCGCCAACAACATTAGGGGCACGCTGTGAGCACTAGCATGTATGTCAACGCTTGGCCACTCGTTGTGCATGCAGACACGCCATCCCACGCAAACAGCCCCCTGCCATGCGGTCACTTCACTCTCAGCCACCTACTGCTCATCTTGTTGCCTTGTTTGGCTTGCGACTAGCCACCCACTCCTGCACCGTGTTCCTTTTGGATGATTGTCATGTGGCAAACATCTAGAACACCTCCCAAGCCTATTTAAAGGGTTGTTTCCTCTTTATTTCTCCCCCACTTTCACTTTTTCTCTTTTTTTCCATTTTTTTAGAAAATTTAATGAGAGAAAGAGAAGTCTAGAGAGAGAAAGAAGTAGGAATTCTCAAAGATCGCTAAAAGCCTTTTCTTCCCATTCCAAAGGACAAATCAAACTACAGTTATAGTAAGGGATTTTTTGGTATTTTCTCTTATATTTCTAAATGAGTTTTCTATAAAGATAAATTTGAAATGTTGAATGATTTTTATGCATGAATCTCTATTGTGATTGATTATTGTTTATTTGAATATGAAATATGGAATATTGAGCACGATACGTGAAAAATACAATAATTGGAAATGCATGCATGTTGGCCCTTTGCCTTATCATTTGATATTGGCAAAGAGGATTATTCTATTGGCTTTGGCTCAAGAGAATGACCCGAAGGTCAAGTCTGGGTAAAAATGGGCCTTGGGTCGCTTATGTTATCATATTCCCCACCGAGTTCTATTCATGTGACTTTTATGAATGAACACTGAATATTTAAAATGAAAGAATAAACATTCATTTAATTATTATCTTTGAGGGTTTTTGTCTCTCCCTACTCTGAATATGAAATGTTGGTGAACTACTCCCTATGAATGATCGGTGTTCCCTCTGACGATAGTGGATTCGCGATATGATATTTAAGGCCACAATGGCAACGTACAATCATGGTTATAGATTATACCCAACATGAAAATAAAACTAACCCAACATAAAAATGGGTCATTCACAGTTTTAATTGGGGATCCTCTCTGCTCTTAGTAGATATATGTTGGAACAGCTTTGCGCTGAGATCAGTAAAAGACTTAAATAAATACAAACATTAATAGAATAGTTGTTTGATACTTTATGATAATTTGGTCTAATCTTATTGTCTTCTAATTTGTTTCAACTAGTTTTTATTATAATACCTTATTTATGATTTTCTATATTTTTTCTGTCTTTTGTTATTTGATATGTTGATGATGTCTATATGTTGATTCGCGATATGATATTTAAGGCCACAATGGCAACGTACAATCATGGTTATAGATTATACCCAACATGAAAATAAAACTAACCCAACATAAAAATGGGTCATTCACAGTTTTAATTGGGGATCCTCTCTGCTCTTAGTAGATATATGTTGGAACAGCTTTGCGCTGAGATCAGTAAAAGACTTAAATAAATACAAACATTAATAGAATAGTTGTTTGATACTTTATGATAATTTGGTCTAATCTTATTGTCTTCTAATTTGTTTCAACTAGTTTTTATTATAATACCTTATTTATGATTTTCTATATTTTTTCTGTCTTTTGTTATTTGATATGTTGATGATGTCTATATAGTTTTTTTAAAAGAAAAATGAAGGATATTTTTAAATATTTGAATTAAGATCATCCTACGATGAACTTTTGAGGTAAGTTATTTAATTAAAAAATGACGTTTTATTTTAAAGTTAATCACTTTTATAAACTTTAGTTGTCTAGTGTAAATATTGTTTTCTTTACTGAGTTATATGGAACTCACCCTCAATCTGTGCCCCTTTCAAATGATGGAAGTGATGATTCGCTCGTTGAGTTGCCCCTTAAAGCTCATTTGATCCCTTCTTAGATCCTTAGGATGATTATGAGTGCTTTATTTTGTCCGCACTCTGATGACACCTATTTGTAATTATTAAAATGACTCTTACTCTTGTATGTTCATATTTTAGTAGTCAACCTTTGGCCTCAAGTGTAAATGAACCTTTGATTTGTCGTAAGAGATTTCTATATTCTGTTACATATATATTTTATCATTTGCACTCGTATTTGTTTCTATTATCATGCTCCCTTTTACCCCACTATCTAGGATGTTACATGCATGCATCTTTTTGACCTAACTATTGTGCAATATGTGATCTATGATGTTTATTTACAAATGAAAGTTTACTACCTAAAATATTTGTGAATCTCATGAGGAATGGGAAATGAAATATAACCAAAATAAAACTAAACGATGAAATAAAAAATGAGGCAATAATAATTTACAAGATCCAATACCTTTTTCTTATAAAATCCATTTGATCTTTCAGTAGTATTTTTTTCTTCACAAGGAGAGTCTCAAACTCCATAACCATTTCAACTCTCTTTCACTAAGAAACTATCTCTTCTTTTTTTTTATGCCTTTAATATCTAGTAACTCCATTTTCTTACAACCTTCAAAAAGGAACTTTGTGCTCCTTTAGGACCTTGCTTTAACATGCGATTTACCGGATCTAGAATCTGAAAAAAAAAAAAGTTAAATTTTAAATAATTTTGGAGTAATTTTGAGAAATTTAAAGAATTGGGGGCAAAATTAGAATTTAAAAAAATAATAAGGGTAAAAAAGGAATTTAAAAGAAAAAAGAAGGTTCTAAAAGATAGAAAAGGAAGGGAGTTAGGGAGAGAGAATAAAAGAGTTAGTGAAAGAGAGAGGAGTTTTTAGAGAGAGAAGGAGAGAATGTTTTAGAGGGGGAGAAACTATTAGTGAGAAAAAAAGAGAAACATAGGAAGAGAAAGGAGATCACAGAGAAGTAAGAGATAAGAGAGAAGAGAGAAGAGAGAAGGGAGAAAAGGGAGACAGAAAGTTTAGAGAAGGAATAATAAATTGAGATTTTATTCCATAAAATTATATGTTTTTTGTTTAATTTACAACTATTATTTATAGACATCAAATAATACATGAGAATCCTTATGAACCATTGTAATTGTTCAGTTACATAAGAATCTTTATCAACCATTGTAATTGTTCATGATTTTCTAGGATCTCAACAATTCTCTCCCCTTGGACAATAACCTTGTCCTCGAGATTGATATTCACCTTCCAAATATTTAATGCCCAATAATATTATTACTATTAATATAATAATATATATTTATTGTGCTACAAAAGAACTCCCGGTGGATCTTTTGCATTATCCGACTACTAGTCATCTGGATGCCCTTTTCACTTTTTCCTTCCTCTTCATCATATGTCTCCACTGTCATTATTATTTTTTCTTTGCATCGATGCCCTGTAGAGTGTTTTTTCCCACATCTGTAGCAAAAATATTTCTTCCTCAATTCCATATGATTTGGACTCCTTAATGGTGTTGTTTCTTAAAAATTCTAAATTTTAGATGAATTTTTAGCAATATGAACACTCTTTTAAAAAGAAGTTGTAGAGTGTTTTGGTTTTTTATGGTCGTTGATGGTATCTAATGCTTGTTCTTGCCATAGAGACAACTCAAATGCTTATGTCAAGGTGCACGACCTGTGCATCTTTACTATTGATTAAAGTTCATCATTCAAACCACTTGTAAAACTAGAGATGAAATATGTTTCAGAAAGTGTAAGATTCTCTACTAACAACAGGGACCTAATTTCTTCAATTTTTTCTCGATACTGGAGAAGAATATCTTCCTAGATCAATTTGTTGAATTCCTCCACAATATCAACTCCAATTAATTTTCCAAACTTTTTACATAGTTCCACCTCGAATACTTGTCATTCAAACATATTTGAGTCATTTGTTAACCCATGAAACTATAATAATGTCATTTAATTTTTGGGATAGGGTTACCAGTTTGATTACCCCTCTGATCTGAACTACCAACCTTAATTTCATTGGTTTTGGGGTACAGTAATATTTCTCTACCAATATTCAAAATAGAGGCAGAAGAACTTATCCAAGCGGCAGTTTCACCATTCTACATGCTGTTTTACAAGATTTTAGTGAGTATTTCCAGTTGTTGGACAAACATAGTCAGTCGTTGGTCCAATATAGCTCAAGTTTTCCATTGTGATTCATATATTTCGAATCTAAACTTTGAGAATTTTTTATCCATCTCGTGTATATTTTTCTCTAATGTCTGTATTTTTTGCAGTTTGGACATAATGGCATTGCACTTATGTTTCAAGTCACAAAACTTGCAAAGGTTTCATTAGAATTAACCTAGCTCTAACACTAAGTTGTTAGGACTCGACTTTAACATATGATTTACTAAACTCATAATTTGAAAAATAATATTAAAGTTTAAATACTTTTTAGGGTAATTTGGAGAAATTCAAAAGATTAGGTGCAGAATTAGAATTTAAAAAAATAATGAGGACAAATAAAGAGTTTAGAAAAAAAAAAGGTTCTGAAAGAGAGAGAAGAAGAGAGTTAGTGAGAGAGAGGAATTTTTAGAGAGAGTAAGAAATAGAGAGAGAAAGAGAGTTTTTTGAGTAAGAGAGACTATTAGAAAGAAAAAGAGAGAGAGACTATTAGAAAGAGAAAGAGAGATAAATATAAGGAGAGAGAGGAGATAGTTGAAAAGAAAGAGAAAATAGAGAAGATAAAAGAGGGAGACTAAAAGTTTAGAGAAAGAATAAGAAACCAATATCTTATTCCAAAACATTACATGTCTTAAGTTTGATTTACAACTATTATTTATAGACATGAAAGGATATAAGAGAATCTTTATCAACCATTATAGTTGTTCGAGTATATGAGAATCCTTATCAACCATTGTAACTATTCGATTACATAAGAATCTTTATCAACTATTACGATTGTTGCTGATTTTCTGAGATCTCAACATGCTCCAAGTCTTTTTTCTCTACCATTTTGTATGCCTCTTTAATATTTTACATTATATTTTTCTTTCTTCCTTATTTTTATGCTTTGTAAAATTAGATTCTCTTTTGTGTTTATGTAAAGGCTTCTATCCTTGAAGACCACTTGTAACATCTTTTAGGTTCCTCAATTCTTAAATTCTTGATAATTGGATCTCTACTAAGCTTCGTTATATACTTCACTAGCCTCTCTAGGGTTTTCTCTTTTTAATAGAAAAAGGAAGAAAACCCTTACACCTCCCTGTCTTTATTCTCGAGCACTGGAGAAGGAAAACATAAAGATTCCTAAAACGATGTCGCTTGGGAAGCGAACTAATAACTTGGTTAGACTAGTTTAAAACTTTAGGGTTGGGCTTTACATATGCACTTAGGCTAAGGTTTCACCTATTTGGGCTCAGAGTTTGAAGAAAATAAAAGATATTACAGAGCAAGCATCAATATTTTTTTTTCTTTTTTTATTTGTTTTTTTCTTTTGTTATTTAACTTTTTTTTTCCATTCTCTATTTTTGTTTTTTCCTTTTTGCTAATAATATAGGAGAAATAATAGTAAAATAAAATAAAAACTAAATTAAATCAACGATAATAATAATAATTATAACAACAATAATAATATGATAACAATAATACAATACAACAATAAGAATAAGAATCAGAATACCATCAATCATGAAGAAAATTAAGTTTTTCCCTTTAAATTTCTCACTAAATGTTCAATATCTTATTATTATTATTATTATCATTCTCATATACTTGCTGCAAGATACATCTTGGGAATCTCAAGAATGTTGAGATTTGGATTATAAAGTTCTTTATATGCATTTTTAATAACTGACATGTCCTTGTTACATGTATGATAAGTCATTTTTTTCTCCTAGAGAAAATCATAAGAATAATAAGAATATACCATTAGGAAATACAAAGTTCTATGACATTGAAGGATATAGGTATTAAGGAAGTTATAAAAGGAGAGAAAGACAGAAAAAAATATATATAGAAATTTAGGAAAGACTCCCTTACATATAGAGATAAAAAGTAAGGGGGTGTCAAATAAATGAGAAAATTATTCACTCACCTCACTAAGTAAAAAGCACCATATAAAAAGGTGCATTACCTACAAATATTCTACTTTAGTTTATTACCTCCTGAATATATTAAGGGGAGTCATGTTAGTTTAGTTGATATGATACAATTAAAGGAGAAATTATTGATATGAAAAATACTTAATTTATATTAACAATTACTTCAAGTTGTTGTTTAAATGGATAATCAAAGCTAAAACAACGAAAAACACTAGAAGAATTCACGTATATAAGTAAAAAAGAAGAAAATAGGAGCACGATAATTGAATATCATATTAAAGCACTTAAAGAAAAAATACGTTCAAGATCAAATCCTCTAAGAATCTTCTTCTCAAATGTAACAAGGTAATTTTCATATACGGCTCAAAGTATGATTAGAATGTTTTAAAATTTTCAAAATTATATTTATAAAACTACTTTTGGAGAAAATTTAGAAATAAACTTCTAAAAATTTAATCTTTCTGGGAAACATTTTATGATAGAGCAAATTTACGTCATATTTATATCATAATGGGCACAAAAAGTATGACTTTGACTGTTAAAAAAAATTAACAACACTTTTTTTTCTTCAAATTAACATATCTTTAATGGTTAGTTCTCGCTTGAAACAATAAATATCTTCAATCTACTACAGTTTTAATAATTTTTGAGAAGATTTAAGAACCAAAACTTGTTAAAATCATTTTGAAAATCTTCTTCTCCTTTAACCCTCAATCATCATATTCTTTACAAGAAAAACTCTTGATACAACATTCTAAATCTTCTTTGAGCAATTTAAATATTATTTAATCACTTATTCTTAAAAAAGTTCTTGAGGAAGAAATAATTGAAAAGATTTTATCCTTTTCTTGATCATATTTGAATATATTCATTGGTTTCCATCTTTCTTTTAAGCAAATTTGAATATTATTCTTTTGAAAAAAGATTTAAGTAGTACCTTAATAAAGTCTTCACGTTTGCGATTAATCATTTGTTTTAAGATTTAGTCGAGAATTCATAATAAAAAAATCTATATCTTCATCCTAATCCATATTTGAAGATCTTCTTTGTGGTTAATATTGAAGAACATCTTTTTGGAGAACTGCTCATGCCTAAATTCCAAATATCATGTATCAAGAGAAATTAGAAAAGCTAAATTCTTTGAACTTTTGTTTATATTATTCACTCTAATTAGAGAGTTACTGTAGTTAAAATTTTATATCCTTTCTTATGGTTGCTTATGAATTGTGTATAAAACCATACAAGTTTGAACTTGTGATCCATACACAAAATAATTTTTTAAATTGTTTCTTTTATGCAATTAAAAAATAAGTTGTGTAAGTTGTGGAGGTTAGTACCTCGATAAACAAGCAAGTACAAAATGAGGAGGTTATAGTTAAATTCTTAAGTTGGGACATGAGGAGATAATGCAGGTGCACGTTGGGTGGTTCCATCTCTGGAAATTTGTTCTTTATACTTACTATATTTCTATCCCATATTAGTTACTTGTTTATATTACTATTAATAGGTGTTCAAAACCACTTCGCTTATACACTTTACTTAGTGATGACTATAAAGTCACATTGAAAAGTCAATTAACCCAATATCTTTATCTATATAGAGAAATTTATTTAAAAGGATTTAGAAATATTTTCTTGAATTATATGTATTATGTGGGTGAAAATGCTTTTTTAAGTTGTGCGTATGTCGTAAATATAGATATAGGTGGAATGCATATATTTTAAATGAAAGATAATTTTATAAAGATTATCATATAGATTCAATATTATTTTCTTATGTGGTCAGTAGAATATCAAATATAATTTTGAATGAATGAAAATACATGCTTGTCCATATGTATATACACATGAAAAAAACCTATGTTTTTAATGTCCTCGTGAAATAGTTGAGTTTTAAGATGCACCGTGTGTTACTCATTATACATCACAATTCACTAGCACTCATATTCAATATAAGAGTTGCATATATAATATTTTTAGTAGGGGTCTCTTGGCATATTTTTATTCTAACAGTTTTGATTGCTTGAAATCCATCATTTTAAATTTTAATTTTTATCTGGTTTTTCTTTTATGACAAAATAAAATTTTATTCTACTGTAAAACTCTAAAATATCAATTTAATGCTACATTAACTATGTTCATTTGAATTATGTTGAGATTGTGAAATTTTAGAAATGATTTGGGTTGAGTTATTGGGTTCATTTTGGAAACAAGATATTTTTTTATTTAAATGCTTTTAGTGATTAGACATTTAATGAGACTTATTTATTTATTTTGTGAATATTAATGAGGATGACATGTTTTCTATAAAAACGCACGAATTGTTACAGGAGTAGAGAATGAGTTACATGAGATGGAGGAAGAAGAAGGATAGAGGAAAAAAAGAAACAAAAAAGTGGTAGCAAGGAGTGAAGGTGAGAGGAGAAGATGGAGGTTCTTGCGTTTTAGTTTTTTTTTTTTTTTTTTTTATATATTATCTGGGAATATATATATATATATATATATATATTTAATATTATTATATTAATATTTCATATATAACTTATGATTTAACTAGTGCAAAAATATAAGTAAATGAATTTGATATCAAATTTAGTTTTGATAATTTAAATATCACTTGTAAAATAAAAAATGCTCCGTAGTATCCATTAATTAAAAATTATAATTTATAGTCATGTCAGGGAGATTGATTTTAACAGTTTTTGAAAGTTTAATTTCTTTTTTAATAAAGGAAATAACATGATTTTATTTGGATAAAATAAAATAGTACTAGTAAGTTATGCATATATTTTTAATAGAATCAAATTGTTATTTTGTGGTGCAATATGTCACTCATACCTACAATTAAATAAATATAATCAATTAATTATTATTAAAAAAAGTTAATTTTTATACAACACAACTAATTAACTGAAAGAAATAATATAGAAAATGTGTACTAATTTAGATATATATACATATATACACAAAATGAAGGAACCAATCTGTGGGGGGGGGGGGGGGGAAACCAATCTATGGAAGAAAGAGCTTATCAATTTTTAGTTTTATTCATAAGGACCATAAGCATCAATATTTTTGTTGGAAAATGACTAAGAATAGAAGATTATTATACCATCAACAATAATAGAGGATTATTTAATTAGAAAACCCAAACATTGCAACTTACCAAAACACTGCACTTTATAAGATTTCATGGGAATAAAAAAGGTATACCATATTTTATAGGATTATTGTGCTTATAAATAATCTGCCATCAACCTTTGCAACAAAGAACTTTGTAAACTCATAATAGTTCCAACAAATGCACATCAATTTCCACCTTAACATGAGAAGAAAGAAACACAAACTTTTTTGACAGAGTGAAAAAAGACTACCGAAGAAGTTGAATGGACTGGCAGAGAATGGAAGAATACTGGAAGATGATTGAAGAAGACTGGAATCTCAGTATCCATAGAAAAGATCTAATTAGTTCCAAGAATTTGATGTTATTCTTTTCTTTTCGGTGTTTTTATATTATGATTTGGATTTAAAAAAAATATGATTATTTTGAATTACCTGTAATTCGAGACTGAATTTTTTATTTTATTTTATGTTAATATGAGATGTCATGTTATATATGAATCACAATTAAGCTGACAGATTTTAAATCAAGTTTCAATTATGTATTTATGCTTTTTACATTTATATTACTCAAATACTTTAATAACTTATTTAAGGAAAATAATATAAACTCTTATAAATTATCAAAAATAACTTGTTAAACGTCTTCTTTTATTGGGTTCAAACACCCAAATCAGAATAGAGCAGAAAATAAGATTTTTATGAATAAAATTTAAGATATATTATCAGAAAAACACTTATGTAATTTTAAAAAATACTTATGGTAATTTAATTAAATTTTAAAAATTATTCTTTTACTATGTCAAAAAATTGATGTTCTAAACAAAAGCGTTTTTCTTTTTAAAATTGACTTGCGCCAAGAAGGTGATGAATATATAACTTGCTAATTAAATTAATTTATGAAAATAACATAGAAATGATGAAAGATAAACTGATTAGAACTTTTGATCAAAATTTAGTACACATTATTAAGTTTAAAATTTTGTTCTTTAATTCAATTTAATTATCAAAATAATAAAATAATAGATAATATCCAAAAATTTTAATCCATTCAAAAATTAGCCGCACACGAGACCAATATTATTCCAAAAATTAAAATTTTCTCGATCCTCACTTCTTTTCTTTTTTCTTCTTTTTCCCCGTTTCGCAAGGAATGCTAATGGCTTCCTCCGCCCTCTCTTTACCACTACACAGAACTCTCTCAGTTCATTGCGCGCGCAATGCGCACTCTACTTCCTCAGAGGCGCTGGCTAGCAATAGCAACCCTCTACTGTCCCGCGCCAACCGGAGGCAGCTGCTGTTCTCGCTGACGTCGGCGACGGTCTTGACGGCCAGGGAACTGTCATCAATGGCGGAGGAAATTCCGTTGTTCGGATTGAGGAAGAAGCTGAGGAACGCGGAAGATGAGGCTGTGGAGATCGTGAAGGAAGGGATCGAAACGGCAGAAAAGGAGCTCGAAGCGGTGGAGAAGGAGATCGAAAGTGCAGAGAGAGAGACCGAAACAACAGTGAGGTTTGGAGGGTTAGCTCAGGCAGGGGTAGTGGCGGGAGCAGAGGCGGTTGGCATTTTGGTGGCCAGTACTGTTGTTCATGGAATTTTGAGGCCTGAAGATCTGAAATCTTGACGATTAATGCTCTGTTTTCTTTGAAATTTATTGCCTGTACGTCGTTTGTCAAATCAATCAGTCTGTAAAAAAATCCGGATTAAGCTCATAATCTATTGTTGCTCGTGTTTTGAAATGGAGACTGTTCCATTTTCTCCATAATTTAACATGTGGTTGATGGAATTTCTCATTTTGTTTTCTCTTTAAACCATTTATTTTAGAACGTGTGGCCCCAGGAGTTTGGGAAAAGGAAGAAGCTACCGAGATTATTTAAAACAAAAATAAATAAACTAAACAAATTCGCCATGATATTTTTTTTTTCTACAGATGTCAGTGAAGGTGTAAGCCACTCGTTCAGCATTAAGCAAAACACAGACCATGGCTCATTTAGCTTCTCCTTCTCTCAGTTTCCCCAGATCCAGGCCTTACCTGCTTCAGCCTTCCCGTTTTCCGCAGCTCCTCAACGCTTCTCTCCAGTTCCAACCAAGAGCTCGCGGACTTGCCATCATCGCTTGTCAAACCGAACCTCATCTTACGGTTGGACAAAGCTCTCTCTTGTTTTTAGATTTTTGTGTTTTGATTAAACATGTAATTCATAAGGGCTGCCCGGTTGGTGCAGGAGAAGCCGGTTGGTGACGCCGGTCCTGTTACTGATCACTCAAGCGAGGCTTTAAGCTCATCTGCTGATTCTGGGTTTCCTGAATTTCCAACCAAAGATATCAATAGGCGAGTGGCTGTGGTGTCTATCGTTGCGGCCGTAGGGTTTTTCTTGCGGAGAAGGCTTGATTTTGGGGTTTCTTTGAAGGACTTGTCTGCTTCCGCATTACCTTATGAAGAGGTTTCACGCAGCTCTGTTGCATAATCTGATAGAAATTTTTGTTTTCTTGGCTCTTAGTGATTATAAACTGGAATGGTTACTGTAGGCCCTGTCAAACGGGAAACCTACTGTTGTGGAATTTTACGCAGATTGGTGTGAAGTATGTCGGGAATTAGCTCCTGATATCTACAAAGTTGAGCAGCAGTACAAGTATTTTCTTTCCCATTTCATTATATTATTATTCTTGTAGCTTGCTTTTGTTCTTGTTGTTAGCTAAACAATCTTAATGTTTACAGCTTGTTGGTACATTTTTGTATTGGAAGTAATTTGTTTTTGTTTGTGGGGTCGGGCGAGTGTTGCTAGTGTCCATTATTACTCTGTGGGTGTGTTGATTTCAGGGACCGAGTGAATTTTGTCATGCTTAATGTGGATAACACTAAGTGGGAACAGGAGCTAGATGAGTTTGGTGTTGAGGGCATTCCACATTTTGCATTCCTGGACAAAGATGGGAATGAGGAGGGTAATGTTGTTGGAAGGTTTCCAAGGCAGTATTTTCTTGAGAATGTAGATGCCCTTGCTCGTGGGCAGCTGTTGATTCCCCATACCCGTGTGTTGGGACAGTTTTCAAGTGCTGAAAACAGGAAGGTGCATCAAGTTGTTGGCCCAAGAAGTCATGGGTAAATATACTCCAACGACTCTGCATTTGGACACTCAACCATATGTATCTATGTGTGTATATGAATTGTGAGGTAATATATATAGCATAATCTCTTGCTGCAGATGAAATATAGCCATACGAGACGTCATGGCTCTTCATTTGTTTGTGTGCCTGGGGTCTTTGGCAACCTTCTCAATTCGCAGAAGCTGATAGCATTTTTCAATAAGACTTTTTTTCCTTGTTTTCTACAACTGTCCCCAATATCATAGCAATTTGTTCATAACATCACTCAATAATACATTGTCCTTCTGTTTTTTCAGTTAATGGTACTCTGCTCTTAGCTCTTTGAAGTTAACTGCATGTAAAAGGAAATACTGGTATGGTGCATGCTGTTGAAGTGGGGTATGAGCGAAAAGCAGAAGGGAACAAGAGGTGAAAATTTGACAGGCCAGTGATGGTTTGAATTGATGCTCCAAATGATCCGCTTAAACAGGGGGATATGTCCCTCTGTCCTGCCAAATCTTTGTTCTGTATTCCCTTTTCCACTCAACTTGAGCCCTGTTTGAATAACTATGTCGATCACTGAATCAAATACAGGAAGAATTATACCAGGAAATTAAGTTGTCCATTTACCACAGTATACTGTTTGAATCCTTAAATTATATGAATAACCATATTTTGATTGTTAAGGAAATCCAATACTAACCCACATGCTTCCTTTGGTTGGCAATCAAATTTATGCACCAAATTTTGACGGTTGTGTAGGTTTTTTTTTTTTTTTTTTGATGTAATTTAAACTATATATCACCAGTTTTGGTTTAAAATCGAAGAAAGCAACGGAGGCAATATTAAGTGACTGGATATTTGTGTTGTCTATTTATCCTTGGCTTCTACATTTTTCCGTTTTAACATATCATCAGTTTACGTGAATGAACTGAAAAATAAAATACCCCAAACATACAAGAAGGTTAATATATGAGATCTAGGAGTACTAAGTACTAATATTTAGCTTTTAAGTACTTGATAGAATTCACCAAATGGTATAATGCGAAGCACCCAAAGAAACAGCTTTGAGTCACTGAACAACATGATCTAACAAACTGTTTGTTGAAGGTGAGCTCTGTTCGCTTAACCATGGATCTCGCACAGACACAGGAGAGTTATCCTTAACCTCCTGCAAAGACATAACACAATCAGCTGCCCTTTGAGAAACTATCAGTCTATGACTCTCGAATGATGACTTTTTAACTGTAACACAACGAAATGATTTCTCACTTCCATTGTCTGATGATGAACAACAAGATGCTGCTGGTGATGCAATGTACATACTTGGAACCCATGCACTAAGCCTGATTTTCTCTAGTTCTTCAGCTACTTCTGTCATTGTAGGTCTCATGTCTCGATGAAAAGCAAGGCATCTAAATGCTAGTTCAGCTACATTATGAACAGATGACAATGTCCAAGCATCTCTATGTGGCTCAATGTATGAATCAATTATTTCATCCACACAACCTCGGCCAATTCTATCAATAGCAAGTGCAGCCAAATTTACTTCACTATGAGGTCGAGAGAAATCCACCACTTTCAATGCAGTTATGATCTCTACAAGAACTACCCCGAAACTGTAAACATCACTTTTATCAGAAAGATGGAAATATTGATGGTATTGAGGATCAAGATAGCCTGGCGTCCCTTGTGGGGCTGTTGATATGTGTGAAGATTCTATTTCTGTCATCCCAAGTCTAGAAAGACCAAAATCTGCTACCTTTGAGTTATAGTTGTAGTCCAGGAGAATATTGCTTGATTTGATGTCCCGGTGGTAGATTGGTGGATTCATAGCAGAATGGAGATAGGCAATAGCCTTAGCAGTTTGAGTGGCAATGGTGAGTCGTATTGTCCAGGGAAGTTCCTTGCCTTTCTCTCTTTGTAAATGCTGAGACAGAGTCCCATTGGGCATAAATTCATAAACAAGTATCGGTTCACCCTCTTCTATGCAACAACCCAAGAGACGGACTAGATTGGGATGACTTACAGAAGAAAGGAGCTTAATCTCATTCATGACTTGATCAATGCTATCAGCATCTCTATGTCTCAACCTTTTTATGGCAACCCACTCATCATTGTGCAATTTGCCTGCATAAACAGTGCCGTATGCTCCTGTTCCCAGCCTCTGTTTGTCAGAGAAGCCATTGGTGGCTTTTTCAATTTCTTTGTAGGGATAAAACGGAACATTAGAATTGCCTGCAGCTTCACTTAGAAGGCGTTTTGCACTCATCCGGTTTTTCAAAGAAGTAGAACACTGATGGAAGCAATAACCCATAAGAATGAAGCCAGCCACTAAGGAAGCTCCACCAAGTAGCCCTAAGAAAAAAGCACATCATGAACATGAGTAAAGCTCAAAAATTAAACAAATGAAATGCATCCGTATATGTAATTGGACTAAAGGCCAACAAGATTGAAATGCATCATAGTCACCATAAAATAAAAATGTGATTTTGTCCCAATTAAACATTTCATGCTAATATCTGTGAAAACAAAAAGGCTCCTTCACGTTAAAAAGAGTATGGAAAAGACATCAGGAACTGCTATCTAGGACATATTTATCATTAAAGACCATTTCCCAGTCAACAAGTGAAAAGCAAAATAAAAGTAGAAAAATATGATGAATGTCAGGGAAGATGGCAATTGAATTATTAGTCTCACAAAATTCAAAGTAAGAAAATAAATGAGTCAAGAAGTGCATCTAAGAATTCAATCAGGAAGTTCAACATACTCAAGCCAGTTCCATTTTTCAAATGACTGCAATTTTCTTTCTTAAAAACAGGATTGCTAACACAAGATATCCTGCTATTTTCAAGGATAAAAATTTACCTCCTATAAGAACACCGACTTTAGCTCTACATTTAGCAGAAACGAACTGTGAACTATTGCAGCGAGAAACAGCTGAAAAGGGTAGCAATCATATTAGCAGGAGGGTAGTATTTCAGAATAAAATGGATATGGGTATCAATTTGTTCATGTTAAAGGGTAAAGAATTCATAAAGCAGTAGGTAAAAATCGATTTTTGAGATAAAAATGGATAACATAGCATTTCCTACATTTCCTAACCTTATTTCTGAAAAGATAAATATTTCCACTATCAGTATACTACATGACAGTGTCGTATACGGATGCAATCAACGGGTTGCTAGTTCCTGTCATGGAAAGATTCTTAAAACAGCAAGAAGATTGTATAGAAACTGCAGAGTTTTTCAAAAGAAATAATTACGTGGTAAAAAATATGCACAATATGATCCACGTAACCGTGTAAAATTTTACAATCCACATTTTTTGTTGTAATATAGTGAGTAATGTCCAAAACTGTCCATTGTTTAGAGCTGTCCTGTTATCATATGTTTGATTAGTGTTAAAATACAAGTTCTGTGAAGTTTCCTTGGCTGGCAAACCATCTCCATTAGAAATTTGTGTTCAAGTTCCTATTCTTAAGCAAAAGGGAAAACGATGCCTAATGCATTTAGCTTGTGCTATACCTTGGAGATGTTTGGGATGTCCTTAATTTGTGCTGAGTTTTAAAATACTATTAAAATAACTTTTTAATAAAAGTGTTTTTAATCAAAAGTTTTTTGTCTCTGTTAGAAATAATTACATACAAGTATTGTTATTAAGAAAAATAAATAAAAATTATGTATTTAGTTGATATATCATGTGTAAATTTTTATTAAAAACAAAAATTATTTTCTAAAAATTACAAATTATAATTTTTGTATTTAAACATAACAGGGAGTAAATTTTGATTTTGACTTTTTTTTTCTAAAAGCACTTTCAATTTACCTATGTAGCTGCATACTTTTGAGACGTAAAAACTTAAAAAATGCAGTCCCAAACACATCCTTAGAATTTTAGAGTTTTCCTAGAATCCAAAGAGAGTCTCTGAAACCTTATCAGCTACTGCTTGCCAAATACACTAAATTTCTTATGAGTGAAACATGAGCTAACTTTGATCATTCAAAACTATCAATATTGTCAAACCAACAACAGCAATCAAGGACCAGCTCCCACTTAGAAATTCAGTAGTAAATAACCACATTTTCCAAATGGTAGCGTTGAAAGTTCAACCATAAGTGGGACCCAGAACAGATAACACTGATGAGGTGTCGCTTATTGATTGGCTAATCTTGGTCAAACTAGAAATTATTATTAGCTGAATTCTCGTGGTCAAACGCTACCACAGCCCCCATATGACTAAATAAACAACAAGAAACTACTAAATTCGGAAAGTTGACTGACCTTTCCGGCAACCTTCGCCGCCGGCGAATCCATCTCCGTTAAACCCTTCATTGCATTGGCACCGGTGACCTAACTTCCCATTGGCGAGCTTAACAGTCGAACAACTAGCATCTTTGGAACAGGCGGTTCGACTGCAGTTCCCTTCAAGCCACCAGCTGAGCTCGAGTCTCTCCAACTCGAGCAACTTCAATGAGTCATTGCTGCCCGAGTCAAACAAAAAGGAAGAGAACAAGAACTTGCAACCACTTCGGTTCATATCATCAAAACTCATGAAATCATTGGTGTTCTCTTGAGAAAAACACATCAAATCATTACCATTACAATTACGCAAGTTAAATTGTCTCTGAACAAAACGGCTGTTGATAGTGCAGCTGTTTGTTGGATTCGCGCAATCCTGGAGGAGAAAGCTGTTTTGCAACGATGGAGCATAATTTTCTCCAAACAACGGCTTGATTGTTTGGATTGAGCGATTACACTTGGAAGGGAGTTTGATGATCATGCTGCTTCCTGTTATGTTTTCTACGATGAAGTCTCCGATTTTGACAGCGCCTGTTTTGCTGCAGTTTAATTGGATCGAGCAACCCGATCCGGAAGAGACACCGAAAGGATATTGCAGGGAGTTGTTACCACAGCGTTGGCAGTTTACTGAGCTCTTCTTAGCTTCTATTGAAGAGATGATGATCATCAGCATGATTATTGTCATTATCAGAGGTGAGTTCAATTGGTGAAGAATCATCTTCTTGGATGGTAGTAATTGAAGTGAACTGATCAACTGGGTTGCGAAGAAACAAATGAATCATTACCTCTCTGCAATAAAGAACGGAGGAAACAAGAATCTATGACTGGATTATGAGCTTGAGATAGATCAACTGTTTGATTGACATGCTTGACCATGAATTACGATAAACATAGTTGTAAAATTGGGGAAACTTTTATATTCTGTAGAAAACATAAAAGAAAATCGAAATTAATGGAATTAAAGTTCAAGTTTTATGCCGTTGGAGAGCCATCTGTCTCAATAAATGCTTAGACAAGAGAGACAGATGTCCATTAATGTCAAACTAGAAAAATTTCACTTCGATACTGATGCAAAAGCAGGTGAGGAGGATAATA
This sequence comes from Carica papaya, assembly GCF_000150535.2. The sequence continues at coordinate 957,038 of NW_019014677.1, read as the reverse complement.
ATAAAACTTAAACTTACATTCAAACTTGAACTATTACCTCAAAAATTATTCAATGGCTGCACATCATTGGCAATTTCGGGTTCAGAGATGAAATCATCCACTTCAAAACCAACTTTTTGCGCACACCCAGAATCTTAATCATCTTCTTCAGCAATGAAAAATATGGGTTTTCTTTTTCCTTTTATCAAAAATCAATCAAGAGAGAAGAAACAGAAAGCGCGGATTCAAAGAAAGAGGAGGTCGCCTTTTTCACGCCTTGGCTCTGCAGCATCTAAATTCCAAAACGTAAATTTCATGGCGAAGACTCATCAAAGTTGCTGTTGAAATTACGCAGTATACCCTTTCAATCCTTTAACAAGAAGAAACCAATTGGACATAAATGCCACTAGTAAAGAGCCTTATTTCCATGTGTGTTCCAAGAGAATATTTATAAAAATGATAATTGAAAATGTTTATGATCGGCACGCAATTATAAACAAGTTTGACTATAAAAAGGTGCGTGTGGGGACAGCATCTAACGCAACCACCTCCAATTGGGTTGAATATGAAAACTATATAATTTGATTAATGATTTTATTGAAGTGGAGATGTAGGCCACCCCTCACCATTTAAGATGAAAAAATATGTTGACATTTTCTCACATTTCTTCAATTTTTTTGTCCTCTTTCTTTTTTAAAAAATAAAGGCATTTGATATTATTAATGGATAAGCAAGTTTTGTGAGAACAACGAAGCCACGTAAATTGGAAATTTGTAAGTGATCAACAATGAATCAATTGGATGTTTTGACTCCCTAAAGGCATGTACGACTTTATTACTATCTCTATGTATCCAACTATAATTAACAAAAGAGAAATAGAGCTGATAAAATAAACATCTTCTACCAATAAACCAAACTTCGAACATTGAATTGTGAGGGAAGTGTCATAGATTAGCTGAGAGTCACCTTTAACTTAGATATGTTGTAGACCATAAACTGTAGATGTCTTAATATTAAATAATAGTGCGAGGATTTTTGAAATTTCATATGAGAATTTTCCCATCCTATAAAGAGAATTATGCCTTCCCGATGTGATAACAACTGAAGAAAAATAAAAAGAAGAAGAATCATAAAAGACGGGAAACGAGGTAGTTATTGGGCCTCACGACCAAAGAATAACTCGGCCTACGAATCTCGACCCTGAAGGAAGCTGAAAATGTAAATTGGGTGAGTACCCATTGGTTACATGTGTGTGACCCTTCACACATGTGAACCATGGTACCCACACATGTAGGCACTTCACCCACACGGACAAGTACGTGGGGTGTGCGAGTAGCAACACCTGACGTGACTCGTGCAGCCATCTAACATGACCTGCGTGACAATTGCACACCCACCCGTGCATGCACATTAAGTTACCCTCGCAACAACTTGTTCTTGAGTCCTTTTGGACTTCTTTTATTACTTTTTCAAGTTTTCCAAAGATTCTAAGAATTCTACAATTATCTCATGTGTTTAAAGTACCGAATTGAAGGAGTATTTCCACTCAAATTGGAAGTCCTAGGAAGATCAAGCTACTGCTTGTCCTCAAGCAATCTTAAATTCATTCCATAACAAAACCATAAATGAAATCCTCCTCATCAAGACTATATTACCTCAGGATAACACAAAATAATATATACACAAGTACAATCATCAATGGAAGACAATTAAGCAATTTTAAATATAGACCCCTTCCAGTCCCATCTTAATATTAGAAATTAATAATTTAAAATATTCTATGAGTCATTCAATCATTTGTAATATCCAAACTTTATAACCGAAAACATAATCAAGCTCAATTAGCAAAAGAGTAGGCATACATGCAACTTTATTTTTACCTTTTTTTTTTCAATTTTCTTTAAAACCTTACTAGTTTGTTTGGAATGTCAGTCAACCTTTTTATGCGAGTGCAGACATTAGTGATGCTGGCCTCCGGTTACTCAGTTGATCATACTTCTGAATGGCTACTAGCTCTAATCATAACCACCATTTTATTTTCGAGCCAAATCAGTCCACTAAGGGGTAAGCCCTCCCTATCAAAGACAGTTGCGTTCCCAAGGCTCAAAATTGAGACCTTTGGTTAAGCTAGCATAGCTTCGAACTGCTAAGCTACGCCGCTTGATAGTGTAAAATTGAGTGATCAGTGAAGTAAGTTTTTTTTTTTTAGCTATTGGTTCTACTCATAACCACCATTTTATTTTTCGAGCCAAATTGGTCTACTAAGGAGTAAGCCCTCCCTACCAAAGGCAGCTGCATTCCCAAGGCTCAAACTTGAGACCTCTAGTTAAGCTAGCATAACGTCGAACTGCTAAGCTACGCCCATTGGTGGTGTAAAATTAAGTGATCGTCAGAGTATTTTATTTTTATTTTTTTCTTTTTACTTATATATATATATCTAATTCTATACCAAAATATACTTTCTTTTGTAAAGAATTATTTAGATTAGACAAAAGAATGAATTTCACGACTCAAAGGATGTAGAGGATTCTAAACTCTTAAAACTCGAATAAACTAAAAAATGTCAAATACTTCCATTGCTAAACTATTTTCAGAAAAAATCTTATCCCAGTACATATAGATTTAATGCTATAATTATCATCATTGGTAGTCATGACGGTAACACCCCGCTCATCATTATGCTAAAATAATTTGGAACCTTTATTTATTCCAGCTTATAGCTGCCTTAAACTTAATTAATTTATGATGTTTAACATTTCTCGTGAGTTATGATTTTGATTTATTTTATTTTTATAAATTTTTATTTAAAATTTATTTTATTTTAGATTAAAAGGACACTTTAGAAAAAAAATCAAAAAATGGCGAAATGAGAAAAATTGCTGGTAGAAAAATCCTGCAAGAGAGCGATTTGCCCGCGCGGGTGTTGGGCACTGTGCGCGCATGCGCGCGCACAGTGGCCGCCGGGAGTGCACACAGCACGCACGACCCATCCGCATGCCAGCACGCACGTCCGCACCAAACAGGCCTGTGCATGCACAAGCTAGCCCCTGCATGCATGGCAGTAAGCGTACAGTGCGTCAGCCGGAGCATTGCTACCTCGGCAATGCACTGCCACTGCCTTGGGCGGTGCGCCGCCACCGCGGGTGGAGGAGGCCCTCATATCTCGTTTTTTGTGCCAAACATCTTTTTCTCCTCTCTCTTCACCGGATTTTGCCACTTAGCAAGAATCAAACAATTCTGAAATTTTATAAATTACCCTCCACCTTTCTTTCCTCTTCATACTTCCATTTTTTTATTTTTTAAAGGTTTAGAGAGAGAGAAAAGATAGTAAATTAGTGAGAGAAGAAGAGAAAGAAAGGAGAACAGTGAGGGAGAAAACATCAAGGTTTTGGTAAAGAACCTAGTATTTCTTCAACGTCTTAAGGAGTATTTTTAGATAAACTAATTTAATATGATTGTGATTTTGTTTGTTTTGTATGCCTCTTTGTTCATATGAGTCAAATTATTCTTGTTTTCAAGCATGCTATGTGAATTGCTAACACTTGATGAATTTGCATGTAATAATATAATATGTAATTAGTAAAAGTAAAAAGCATAAAGAAAAGAAAAAGAAAGAGAAAAGTGGAATGAAGCCTGTATGGTCCGAAGTGTATCTATATTGACATGCATATTGCATCAAGTGTCTCGTTAGAATTTTTATCTCTGAGGGATATCTGTTCCCCTTACCCTTTGGAGTATCTTTTTTCTCCTCCCCTATCTGGTCTGAAAAGACGTAAGAGGACTGTTCCCAGTAGATGACGGCGTACCCTCTGACGAGAGTGGTATCGCACTATCTATAGGGGTTACTCGTGGTTAGGTAATGTCGTGACCATAGATATTTGTTAGGACCACTATGGTTGGTACGACTGTGATCATAAATCATACCATGGTTTGGCTAACCGGAAATGGATCTAAGCAAATTGTCCTATCTGTATCTGATCTGGTCATTCCAATTGGGTAGTTGAAAATCTGTATCTGCCCTCAAAGATAGAAGTTTATAATGACTTCATGAAGCATGACACGAAAAATCTGAGCATTTCATGATTTGTTTGATTTTCTCTATTATATAGTATTAACATATCATTTTCTTAACAAATAAATAGTTTTCCATAGTGTGAGATAGATAAGTGAGGAATGGTAAGATGAAATAACTAACTTTTAAAATCCTACGATGTTAACTTAATACTATTTTCCTTACTGAGCATATGGAACTCACTTTTTCCATGCCCTCCCCCCCGATGAGGAAGAAAATGAGGAACTGCAGACTGACCTACCCTTGGAAGTCTATGAGGATCCCGTGGATCTATAAGTCTGAGTGCATGATTGTTTCTGCACTCTGATGAACCCAATAACATAGTGAATGAAATGGCCCTTGTGTTTTGTATTTTGTAGCCACTTTTGGCCTCAGTTTATGTATGTATTTGGAATATTATGTATATTTGTAAGGGATTTATTATGATTTGATTCCACTGCGTAATCTATATCTGCTCTCAAAAATGGAAGTTTATAACGACTTCATGAAGCATGACACGAAAAATTTGAGCATTTCATGATTTGTTTGATTTCTCTATTATCTAGTATGATATATGTTTGATTATTTGTATCAACATATCATTTTCTTAACAAATAAATAGTTTTCCATAGTGTGAGATAGATAAGTGAGGAATGGTAAGATGAAATAACTAACTTTTAAAATTTTACGATATTAATTTAATACTATTTTCCTTACTGAGTATATGGAACTCATTTTTTCCATGCCCTTCCCCCCAGATGAGGAAGAAAATGAGGAACTGTAGACTGACCTACCCTTGGAAGTCTATGAGGATCCCGTTGATCTATAAGTCTGAGTGCATGACTGTTCCCGCACTCTGATGAACCCAATAACATAGTGAATGAAATGACCCTTGTGTTTTGTATTTTGTAGCCACTTTTGGCTTCAGTTTATGTATGTATTTGAAACATTATGTATATTTGTAAGGGATTTATTATGGGTTGATTTTGCTGCATAAATTTTATTATGCATTCGTTATTCTTAATCTGTATTTGACACTCATTTGCATTAATTAGTACTTGAAATGTCACATATGGTATCAGAGTAGAATTTTCGCATAATAAATCCCTTGAACTGAGGCCTAAGGTGGATAAATCTTTTGGAGTACCTAGGGAAGAAATATGTCCTCTTTTTAAAGATTAAATCTCCAACTCATGTCTTCCTTTCTTTTATAGGAATGACGCGTGAAGACCATCCATAGAGCATATTGAACGACTTAAAGCCCTAAATCATCTGACCAAGGCTGAATTTGCAGAACTTTTTTGAGCCATTCAAGGATTAACTGTAGCCGTAGGACAGAACCAAGCTAACCCTTTTTCGCCCCCTGCTCTTGAATTCTGAAACACAGAT
>NW_019014677.1:893716-916263 GCF_000150535.2 Carica papaya | reverse complement strand
AGTTAATTCAATTCTTAATGCAACAAGAAAAATAAGAATTCTCACTTGTCAAATTTCTACCGAAGACAATAAAATTTATTCAATAATCGAAGTGTGTCATATTACATTGAAAATAAGATATTTATCGGCTAAAACACCTAGATTCTGTCAAATAATCATAATTAGATGAACTAAGAAAACATAAATATAACTTAAATGACCTAAGAAAATATGAACATAATTTACTATTTATGAAATAACCAAAATGATCATAAACATTCATTCTAAATTATATCCATACACTTGGATGAAATTAATGATTTTCTTTGGCTTCTTTCATTTTTCAAACAATCCACATATGCTAAGTTTTTATTGTCTCCATCTTTATACAAAGCCTTAAAAAGTATGTTTTAGCTTATTAGCTTGAAATCTTGTGATTGGACCAACTGGCATTGTAATCTTTTCTTCATATTTCTTTTTAATGTCTTTTGAATTCATGTCTATATCAAAATATTAATCTTTGTTTCTATCACACTTATTCAACTAACTAAAATGGTTAGTTGGTTATTTTTTACATTAATTTTTTATTTTCCTATTTGGCCCTATAAGAGCACTAGAGTTGAACTACTAGATTTGTACCGGTGATAATAGAGACATAAGTAAATTTACATACTAACATCTTATTTTATAAAATGCGCTTATGATCACGGGCCCTTAATTAGGGGAACAGAATATTATGCGGTGTAATATTTATGAGGCGTGCGGCAAATTTTAAACGCATTTAAATTTTCGCTGCCCAAACGCTCATTTCCCTAATAATAGAGACCTAAGTAAATTTACTTATTAATATCTTATTTTATAAAATGGGCTTATGATTACGGGCCCTTAATTAGGGGAAAAGAATATTATGCGGTGCAATATTAGTGAGGCGTGTGGCAAATTTTGAACTCATTTAAATTTTAGCTGCCAAAATATTCATTTCCCTAATAATAAAGACATAAATAAATTTACTTACTAATATCTTATTTTATAAAATGAGCTTATGAGTACGGGCCCTTAATTAGGGGAAAAGAATATTATGCGGTGTAATATTTGTGAGACGTGCTACAAATTTTGAAGGCATTTAAATTTTACCTGCCAAAATGCTCATTTAGCTGACCCGCTTTCATTTTGGCCAAATCATATAGGGAGCCTAGTTAAACGCGTTCCCAAACACGGTCTTGCGTCTATCCGCGCATATACGTATATAGATAAATTGGTAAGTGATTTTCGTTTTGCACCAGAAAGGGTTTTGGAGTGCAGGGAAGAAAACAATTATACTAATCAAAGGCGAAAGACCATGGTGGAAGAGGAAGCTCCAGCATCAGAAGCGTCAGTAACAATGGCGGACGAAACCCTAGTTCCACTGTCGAGAAACATGAAAACCGAAGATACTCAACCTTCAATAGAGTGTAGTATCGAAACCGGTACTCAGGGCGGAGCTGATTCGAGCAACAACAATGAAAACGGAAATGCTGAGGATTCTGCTCTCACTTCCGCTGGAGAGGGGGAGAGGACGCTGGAGTTCGTCGTTGAGTTAGCGGAGAAAGGATCTAAGGCCCTCAAGGAGAGAGATTACGCTGAAGCTGTCGAGTGCTTTAGCGCGCACTTGAAATCAAGTTGGTCTCCTTTTATCTTTCTTTTTTCTCCTTGTTTTCCCTTAAAATTTCTTTTCTATGTTTGCGTTTCTTTCTATTTGATTTTCTATCTTTGTTCTTTTACTGGAAATTTATTGGTTAAAGAAGGAAAATGCTTCTGCTTTGGCGTTTATCCATGGGCGAGAGTGTTAGGATTTTCTAGGGCTTGTCCACCGAGAATGTTTCTATGCTAACTGTTATGTCAAGGGTCATCGTGGGAAGCTCTTTCTTTCTTTTTTTATTTTTATTTTTTGGGAATCATTATAAAATACACTTGTTTTAGCAATTTGTATTGGAATAATTACGGACTTTTTAATTGAAACTGCATGTCGTATCAAACCGAACATTTTTTAACTGTTACTTTAATATATACTTTTTTGTTCAAGGTTAGATTAGTGTTTTCGTCATGACTCTCTCTGCTGAATATGCAGCAAATAAATTTCTAATAAAGAAAAAGAGACCGAAAAACTTTTTAAAAAATGATGTAGTTAGATTAAGTTTTGAATGAAAGTAGATAAAAGAATCGTGGTGGATCAAGAAATTGTAGTAGCCTCTTATAGTCAAACTGGTAAGAAAAATCTCTCAGTGGAGATCATGAGTCTTATTCCTAGGCTATAAAAAAGGAATTGTGATACTTTTACTGATAAATATTAGGATATATTATCAAAATGTCCTTAGTTTTTGCTTTATGATTCCTTGGTCTATTAGTTTAAAAAAATACAATTAAGTGTATGTTTACGATGAACATTACATCTCAGTCGATATGTTGATAGAGGTTTAAATTATTGTTAGAAAACTTTTTTGACACAAAAATTCTTTTAAAATAGAAAAAACATCAATTCTTGACCAAAATCCGAAAGGGACCTTGGAGAACTGTGGTGGAGAAGCTTGACTAACTAAAATCTCTTATCAATTTTGATCAATATTCCTCTTCAAATTTATGTGTTTTACTTCAGAGAGGAGCTTGTTGCATGTCCTTGTGAGAAAAAAAATGATTGTGCTTTAACAATAATTTTAATGTTTACAATTAATATGTTCGATTGAATTGTAATGTTTATTCAAAAGATGAAGACTGGATCATAATTTTTTTTTTTTACAGTGTTTTTATTCCAAGCATCTATTATTGGTTTTTTGCTACATGTAAATTTTTATTACAGCACACTAAGCTGCTCGCGGGATTGAACCCATGCCCTACACTAACCTATCTGAAAGCCTTTTTTTTTTTAAATAAAAAGAAGATAGTGTTATTTGAAAGCCTTTACTTGCATATTTCATACTTCAGTATCTAAAATGGTCACCTATTATGTGATCTCTGTGAGTGGTATGAATTTCCTCTCATTGAATTGGCCTTTTCAAATTCTAACCCATTCACTTGTTCTGCTATGTATAGCTCTTAAAGTATTGGAATTTTTTGCTTCTTGCATTAAAGAGATATGGGAACAAACAGTTTTAGACCTGTCTATCCTACCGCCCTTGTATTAAAGAAATAAGAGCAGTTTACTAATGATGGAAGTTATATCTGTATCATTAGGGTTGCACATTATGGTGAACTTGCTTTTGAATGCTTGAATGCGTACTATCAGTATGGGCAAGCACTGCTGTACAAGGCTCAGGAGGAGGCTGATCCATTGGGTAATGTGCCCAAAAAGGAAGGGGAATCCCAGCTAGAATCTGATAAAGAGGGACCTGCTAAGAATGTTGCAAATTCTGAATCTTCTGCTGCTTCTGTTTCAAGTAAAATTGAGCAAGATGGAAATTCAGTTCAGCAGGAAGGAGAAATTGATGATGGTTAGTATGTCTACTGCTAATTGTGTATAAGTTGTGTAGAATCTTATTCTTTATGTGTTTGGTTCTTTTATATGCTTCTACTTGGACTTGCTGATGTGTGATATCTTTTCAATTTCCTATGTTTGTTGGATTGGGAAGTTACTTAGTGATAGTTTCGGTATAAATCCTTTAGATCAATTGCCACCAGATTAATTGTAAATCTCAGCCTTAAAATCCACATTAGGAAGTTTTCTTATCTATCTTCATGCACAATTTAATCAATATCCCATGCTTGTGAGAGCAGAATATGATGGCTCTTCTTTTGCATTGACGATTCCCAGCTTGAGGAAGATTATGGTGCTTTCTGTCGTGAGTGAGGTTTGTATCCTCATCATCTGTGTTTAGATGGGATATAAGTCTGGAGATTAATTGCTACTGTTTCTCAAAGCATGTTTGATGCAGAACTTAGGATTTACACATTCAATCTAGAACTCTGCATACAATTTTAGCATACAAAACTAAAATCCCTAATAAATTCTCTCTACCTAACCCACATTCAACTTGTAAATGCAAACTAAGGTAATTGGGAACGTAGAATTAAAATTGAAAAGACGCTACGAGATTATCTCGATAAGTAAATTTAATCTTTGAGTCAATGAGACGGTCCTTAAAGGACACTCACAAAAGCAAAAGCTATAGAAAAATTCTTGAATTTTATTAATTTGAAAAGTGACGATTACAATCTAATGGTAAGCCCTTTATATTGACATTCATCTAGCTAATTCTACGTAAACTCAAAAATTAAAATTTTAGAATAATTTTAGTGACTACTTAATCTAGGAAATTATCAAAATAATAATTAAAAAGATAAAAACCAAATAAAATAAGAAGACTTCTCTCTTGGGAAGAAATCCTTGGCGTGGCTGAATTCTATCTCTACTTGCATTCGGATTATGCTTCCAATATTTTATTAATTTGTTGTTGAAGTGTTTGTGTTGAAGATGCTCAAAAAGGTTTCCAATTTTAAATGGAAATCGAACTCCTTTTTCTAGTAGAATTCCAAGGAGGAATTCGGTTTTGGCTTGGGAATTCTTCTTCTCTTGATCTTCCTTCATCTTCTAGGAATCTCCTTCAATAAAATATGATTCATGAAGAACAAAAGTTGAAGTATGAGTCCTCAAAATAGATCTCAGGTTTCTCCTTTTTGCCACAAATCCGATCTCTAGTAGGTCTTGAATCCAACGCCAACAAGGTCTTTTCTTCGTTTAATTTTGCGAATTGAAATCGTCTCCTCATGGGAGAAGGATTCCCGCATTGGCGGGGTTCTTCTCTCCCCTTTCCTCTTGGCTAGCTATGTGAACAATTAGGTTCACATGCATGGGCTGCTTGGGCTGCATGTTCCCAAGGCCTCATGTGCCTTTTCTTGCTTCTTTGTGGGCATCCAACTCTCCTTCATTGATCCAATCTTGTACAAACAATTGGAAGGCTTATTGAAGCATTTTGGACCTTGATCTTGTAACTGGCCCATTGGGCATCATAATTCCCTTTCCAATTTGTCCAAGTCCACGTCTTGAATGTCCACATGTTGTATAGTTGCTTGTGGGCTATTGTTGGGCTTGAAATTGGGCTGGAATCCAAGCTCTCCATGCCAAAGTCGCGGGAATCCTTGTGTGAGTAGAAATCCTCCTTCCCACAGAAAAATCCCCCATTCGGCGGGTTGCCGTGCGTCTGCGGGATTCTTCACGGGCGAACTCTTCGTGGGCACATTCCTTGTTTCTGTGGGGTCCTGTGTGCTCATGGGTTGCTACTTGATCGTGGGAATGGTCTCCCATGTCTCGGAACTCTTCTAGGCTACCTTGACTCACATCAATGTTCCAACACTTACATGTAAACTTTCCTTTGAATAATCTTTGACAAAATATTTCCTTCATCCTACTAAGGAAGAAAGGAAGACATGTTTATCTTTGGGCTATCTAATTTGGAATGCATTTATGTTATACTTCTTGATGTTTGGAAAATTGTCCTTGGTGAACTTTTCAAGCTTTAGTTTGTCGACTTGTAAGGTTCATTTTGTTAAATTTCTTCATCATTCCTTCAGAAAAGTAAGAATTGAAGATCCATCTGGAAATTCAAATTGGGATTGGGAGGTAGTTCAAATATAAATTTATGGTAAAATTCTAGGCATCATGATTAGTCTTAGTAATTAAGTAAAGGAATATGGTAAATTGAATGGGAATTGACTCAGTTGGGCTCTTTCAATCTAGGCCTTAGTATTATGCGTATCAGATATTGCTCTTTAAATAAATGATAACTATTATTGTGGCTAGTGGGTCCGGAGTCCCAACCAACCATCTAACTAGCAAAGTTGCAGAGAGTGTAAGCCAGTTCAGGCATTTTATGCAGCTTCTATGCGGCTGGTTGGTTTAAGGTGCAGCTTTATCTTGTAGGGAAATGGAAGTGTTAGCTATTTCTCAGAACTCATTTAAGCAGAAGTATATGTACAGAAGCAATTTTTTTTATTATTACTATTATGTTCTTTTGCAAATGCAACAATTATCCATCCATAACAAGGAGCAAAGACCTGGGTCTGGATGCACTAGTATAGCTGAATATATTTCTGCACCCTAATCTGGTTGTCAATTGTCCAAGAATGGTTTTTGTTGCCTAAATCTATAAAGTTCTTAGTTTACAGCAATTCTTTTGCTGGTATTGTTTGATTCTTTATCATCATTTTTTTTTTTACTTTAGTTACCAGGGATATTGACAGGAAGTAAATATGTCACCAATTTTCTGCTCTCTTCTTCTCGTTGCAGTTTCTACTGAGAAAGATCAGGAAGAAAATGGAAATGATAGTGACAATGAGGACCTTACTGAGGCTGATGAAGATGAATCTGATCTGGATTTGTCCTGGAAGATGCTAGATATTGCCAGGGCAATTGCTGAAAAGCACTCAGGTGACACAATGGAGAAAGTGGAGATACTATCAACATTGGCTGAAGTTTCTCTTGAAAGAGGTCTGATAATGAAGTTTCTTGTTGATTTTATGGTAGTATTTGGTGATAATAAAATTTTAATACTGAACAGAACAATAGAGTTAATTTCTTTGTTTGATGCTAAAAATGTTGAAATGCTACTAAAACCTAGTTGAAATTTGACAGCATAAAAACCACCAAAAATTACAACAAATTTGCTACTACAAAATGGGGGAGCAAAGTTGTTCTCACCAAAAATACTATTGTTTTCCTCAAATAGTCCTCTCTTGTTTATTATCTTTCTTTCGGATCTTCTTATTTGGCATCGGATTATTATTTTTTCTTAATCTTAAAATTTATTTCTTTGATAGTTGGAGCTTGGATTTTCAAGTTGAGTATATGCTTGTCTCAGAAAAAGGAAAAAGGGAAAAGAGTATGTACTCTTTTTTTTCAAACACTTTGAGACCATAATTAAAGAAGTACACCTCCAACAATATTAATTTAACTGTTAAATTTTTATAATTGTAATCTAGTATTAATAATTTAACTTTTACCAAAAATTTATTTATTAACAACAATTATACATTAATTTAATCCATGTTAATTAAGATATTAGTTTATCGATCATGGATTAAATTTAAATAAATCAACATATAATATACAAGTTAAATAATTCAAGAGTTTTAAAGTAATTGTATGTAGCGTTATCCAGTCCAAACTTGTATCTATCAAGCACTTCACTTTTCTTTATTTCACTCATCCAGTGACATTCTTTTCTATCCTGTATAAATTCACCAAACTGTTACATAAGCCTTGTTTTCTTTTTGGACGAAGATATCTTGAATTATTTAGTTTGGCACGTTTTATACAAGTTTTTGTTGTTGACTTGATGAAAAGCCTTTTTTGGTGCAAAGAATGTTTGATCTTTCTTATCTCCATGTAGAGGACTTTGAATCTTCTTTGAGTGACTACCAGAAAGCGCTTTCCATTTTGGACCAGCTTGTTGAACCTGACAGTCGACATATTGCTGAACTGTATCCTTTTGTCTTTTGGTATATATGATGTGTACTAATGAACGTCCTTGAGTAATGAACCTGTTTTACAATACGTATCATTATTCATATTGGAATTTTTTTTTGACATAAATTATTCATATTGGAACTTTTTTTTGACATAAATTATTCATATTGAAACTTACAATATCTTCTTTTAGAAGATCCAAGAAATACCCATACCTAGACTTTCAATTTAATACTTATTTTGTTTAATTGACATAAACCCTAACTATCTAGTAGAATGAGGATGTAAGTTTGAATTAATCACTGTCATGTAGGTGAAGATGGTAATTGCCATAGTCGAATGTGGGTCTTAAAACATTTTAATTCTTGGAGTATGTTCTATTTACTTCTTTCACCTTGACATGTCTTAACTCCATGATTCAGAAATTTCCGCATATGTTTGTGTCTGGAAATTGGTTCTAAGCCTCAGGAAGCAATTCCGTATTGCCAGAGGGCTATTTCCATCTGCAAATCAAGGGTGCAGCGACTCATGAATGAAGTGAAGAGTTTTGGAGGATCTGCAACGGCATCGGTTGCCTCTGAAATTGATGATGGCACCCAACAGTCTGCAAGTGTGTCCCACCAGACTGAATCATCTGTAACAGATAAAGAAGCAGAAATTGAAACACTGTCTAGTCTCTTAGAGGATCTGGAAAAGAAGGCAATTGCAGTTGAATTCTTCTATGAACTGGAAATATTTCTATCTAATAATTCTCCTGAATTAATTTTGACTATTGCATTTGCAGCTTGAAGATCTACAACAGCTGGCACTGAACCCAAAATCTATCCTGTCAGAGATCCTGGGTATACCGTCAATAAAGGCAGAGGTTGCTGATAAGGCTGCACCATCAGCTGTGGTAGACTCTTCTCAGATGGGGACTCTTAAAAGCAATTCAGATTTGGAGTCTCCAACTGTTTCCACTGCTCACACCAATGGGGCTGCTGGAGTGACCCATCTTGGTGTTGTAGGAAGGGGTGTCAAGCGAGTGCTGATGAATGCAAGCCATGCAGAATCAAGTGCAGTGAAGAAACCCTCCTTGGGTTCATCATCTGATACAGGAGATGGTAATGCATGTTGATGGATTTTTATTTGGGCAAATTCATGCTCAGGGATTTTAATATCAATGAAGGAAATTTTTAGGGAGCTGTAAAATTCTAGAATGTAAAATGTCTTTTGAGGATGGGTCCTTGTAAACTGCTTAACTGGCCTTGCAGGCAATAGTTTGCTTGCTGTGCTTGTTTTCTGAAGTAGGTCTTAAGTATTCTGTTATCATATCCATATGACTAAATGAGTTCGGGAAGTAGAAGAAGACTATGCTAACATATGCTTTTGTTTGGCCCAAAAGGTGTTATTTTCACTTGTCATTGGATGTGATGAACTTTTGAAATCATGGCATGTGTAGAAGACTATGAAAGAGTGTTTGAAATACGAATTGATGATACCTAATCTGATGGAAGAGTACTGATTGCAAACCTTATGGGGAAAAGACCATTTATATATGCAGAAGGATTGTTGTGTTGTGTGCTTGTTAGGCTACCTGTGTAATGAGCTGCATCCAGGGATGATCTTCGAAAGTTCAAACCCGAGTTGAGATAGGGTGGCAAATTTGGATTTAAAAAGTATTTTACAACTAAATGAGTAAAATCAAAAGCATTTTAGATTAAAATTGAAGTTAAAATTTGTTTTTTTTTTTTATAGATATAAACAAATAAGCTAAAAATATCAGATCTGATAAAAATGAAATCTATTTTAAACATCTTCTTTTCAGTATTACTCATAACTAAATTAGACGTTTATTCATTCAACCATTTGTAATATTTTTAATAAAAGAGTTCGTAAAACAAATTAGGAATATTAAATAAGAGAAAAAATTATATCCCTTGTGAAAAGGTACCAATACACACCTTTTTACTTTGGGGTATCATAGAATCTCCCTTGTAAAAATATTTTACAATAGATGATTGAAGGATATATGGTTACTTTTTCACTGCCAATAGTTCATTAGTAACAAAATTGATGATAATGTGTTAGAAAATTAAGATTGAATTAATTTTGTTGGAAAATTAAACTCAAATTGATTTTGTTGGAAAACTAAGCAGGAATTAATCAGTAATAAAGAGGGAAAAGGCAGTGAGGTAATTTTGGTGCTTATATATATAGTTTAGACAGAAGAGAAACAACATATTGAGGTTTGAAATGAAAAGAATTGAGTGAGATTTGTTAATTTCAACAAAAGTAATGCATAATAAGTTTGAGGTGTGAAGTTTTCTTATGAGTAATATAAAATTTATATTATTTTTATTAATAAAATTTCAAATATTTGTTTTATTATTAAATTTATTTTTTTAATAATTATAACAAAATTAAATTACCAACATCATAATATAATCTCTTAATAAAAAAAATATTTTTTTTTCACTCACAAGAGAACATGTATTCTTTTATTTTTTTTAATATTTTTAAAACTTGGCATTCAAATTTATAAACAATATATATATATATATATATATATATATATATATATCGCCAGCTAACAGCCTTTGTTGCCAAGTAGCCAATAGATATGAACTAGAACAAAGAAGCGATATTTTCAAGATGAAGAAATCATCATAAAAGGACCAAAACAAAATGAAGGTTAAACCGAGGCCATGTGATCACTATATATATGACGTAATAAACTTAAAGCAAGCAATATAAAAATTGAAAAAATAATATTGATATGTGCTATAAGGTGGAATGCAAGCAGTGCGGCAAGTACTCATGGGGGGGTTGTGGTAAGCATTTGACCACGCTTTATGCAAGCATTGACAAGGGAAAGCATTGTACATGCCGCTCATGGCCTGGCCTTGTTATTCCTGCTGCTGCTTCTAATCATCAGATAGATGCACGGCAGCAGCAGACCGCTCCTACGGGTGATAAAGTTTGACTATTCCTTTCAGGTTTGTTATTTTCATTTTAATGTTCAAAATAAATTGGGTACATAAAAACCCCAGCAGATGTATAAAATTAAAGTCAATATATTTATATATCTATATATATTTAGAGTCAATAGATATCTATAGGAGATATACAAAGTATATATTATCACGTTAAATTTAATTAATTCTATAAAGTATTCTTAAAAGTGTATATTAAAATAGTGCTGTTGATGAGATATTATTTCGAAAATTAAAAATTTAAAAAAAAATCTGATATGTATAAGTTAACTATTAGAATTTATATAGATATAATTTATAATAATATTTTAAAAAATAAGTAATTTCTGTTGAATTATTTTTTTAAAAAATTTATTGAAATTTTTATTTGTTGGAACTTCTAATTATCTTGGTCGGAATTAGGTATCTCTATTTCATTTGAGTAAGTAGTTTTTTTTTTTTTTTAGTTAGAGATTGTGATGTTTTTATGTGGGATTGCGCGTCTTTTTATTAGTTCCTATTTGGGTGCTATATGTAGTAATAATATTAATAAAATAATTAGTAAGTATTTGTGTGTGCATTTATAGAGTTGACAAATTGAATAGGGAATGATTTGGGTGGAGCAGTTTGATACGAATCTGTGATATACCCAACATGATAATGATTATTTGGTGTTTTGCTTTTGCAGGCAAATAAGAAAAATGTTAAGCTTGCTTTGGATTCTGGTTAGTAGGTATTGCGTTAGAGATCAATGTGGGGTAGCTTCAAGAACAAAATAATGGAGGATGATAGCGAAGTTTTAGTTGGATACTGCTGTATCCTACTATTTGCTCAGCAAAATAATGTTGTTCAAAATAAAATTGTAAGGAGGGATACTTGTGGCCAATACTTTATTGACCAAAAACTAGCCTTTTAATTTTTTTTAATAAGTGTATGGAGATATATATAAAGAAATAAAAGCAGGTTATCCTTCGCAGGGGCGCATTCAGTCTTTCAAATAAATCAACTGCTATCTCTCTCATGGGTTTTGGTGTTTATCTTATATGATTTGTTCATGATACTTGTGCCGCCTCTTCTTTTTAGGAAAAGAAAAATTAAAACTTTTTGTACTAGCAAATAGGAGAGAGAGAGAGAGAGAGAGAGAGAGAGAGAGGAAAAACTAATATTAAAGTGACATTGGATTTATAGAAATGAATAAATAGACAACAACTATTAACAATAGTTCTCTAATTTTTATTTTAAATATGACGAAATTTGAACTTGAATTGTCATAGTCACTAAACAGATGTTGTACTTGGTGAGTAAAATGTCTTTGATAACAGTAGTAAATCTAGTTAATCACAGTATGTAATTGCGTTTTACTTCTAAGAACTTATTCTTGTTAGTAATATTTTAGAAGTAAAATTTTAAATATATTAAATAATGTATCCTTAATATCAATTAATAATAATTTTATGGCTATACTAAAAAACAAAAAAGGGAGATAAGTGTTTGTCAAGATGATAACATGTAATGAAAAGCAATGTTTACGAACTTGTAAAAACTTGGGCTTTTTGTTATTGGTATGTCCCACAACCAAGTCCCAAGTCCCATCTTGCTTTTATGTATTTTGTCTAATGATTAGTCTCCTTAACTAAAATGGGTTCTTGAAATGATGATTCACAATGAAAAAAAGCACATGGATACTCTTCTCCTCCTCCACTACTCAATTTTCTAATTCATCTGCTATTCTCATTCAAACCCAAATATAATCAGAAGATTCACAATGAAAAGAAGCACATGGATATTCTCCTCCCCCTCCACTACTCAGATTTCTTATTCATAAAACAAATACACCTCATAAACGACGGCAATAAATGCAAGGAAGATCAGCCATAAACTGGTGGATATGCGGCTATAAATGAATACAGACGCAAACAGCTTTCAGACGGAAATTTCAAATCAGAAAACTCCACAAGATTTGTTGACTTATACCAAAAGCATTGAAGTTGTTCATGGGCTTCGATGTGGCCAGCGACTATTTATTGCTAATAAATAAATTTGAACTTCATAGGTCATAGTCCAAATGACAGCTAAAATTCAAACTTTCCAGTTCCATTTGGTTAAACCCATATCTGTGTGAGAGCTGATCCTCCAAATCAAGACATGCAAATAAATTTTTTTAGTAATCTACCATATTATCTTGTCTACTGCTAGCAAAGTGCTTAAAACGTCTCTATTTTGATACTGACAAAGTTAAAAGTTCGAATTTTAGCTTAGTTTACTTTTGGTACGAACTGATCCACCTCTTTTTTATCTGAAAAGTTTAATGAGCAGGTGGGTCACAGTTAACGAGCTTGGTGTTAAATTGCAAGCTAGCCTGGCCCATTCCATGGCCATTAATTAGGTTTATCAAACATTCCATCGTCTACCCAAGTGCAAAAGGGTAGCCACCCAGCAATCACACCAAGTATGATAGTTGGCAGTTGGCAATTGGCAATTGGCAATTGGCAAGCTTATTACCAACGAAGTGATGGGTCTTTTTTTAGCATTGAAAGAGAAAATTTATACTTATAAAGAAATATTTATTCCCCCATTTTCCTCTCTTGAGCGTCTTTACGCAGAGAGAGAGAGAGAGAGAGAGTGTGTGTGTGTGTGTGTGTGTGTGTGTGTGTGAAGAGTAGTTGGAATTCTAATGTGGTTCAAATGAAGAAAAAGATAGAAAATTTTTTATGAAGAGCCCTTTTTCGAAACTCTTAACCCTGCTTCGTCAGGTCTGGATTCTTTTTTAAATTCAACATCTCTTCCTCTTTTTTCTTCTCTCTTCTGATCATTAGCTCCCTGATTATTGCTTAGTTTCTACTGCCCAGTTGATGGATCTGGTTTAGGTTTCCAGAAGAGGCAAAATTTTACAGAGAAACATGGCGGCGGAGAAATCCAGCTCTAAAGGGCAAGCATGGTTAGATATCTGCATCTTATACATTAGAAAGAGAAAAAGAGAAAAAAATTATATCTATGTTGGTGAAGCTCAAAAACCATCAGGATTTTGCAGGTTTTGCACCACCGGTTTGCCAAGCGACATTGTGGTGGAAGTCGTCGACATGACCTTTCATCTACACAAGGTTAGTTTCATACCTGACATTGTCCAACATTATGCAGATCCATTTCTCTTCTTTAATGCTTTCCTTTCTTTTTTTGGCCATGATGTTTCAGTTTCCTTTGATGTCAAAAAGTCGAAAGTTTCACCAGCTTATAACCGAGCAAGAGACAAAATCTCCAGCTGCTAAAGTCCAAGCAACACCATCTTCTGCTATCACTAAAGAGCAGCAGCGGCAACATGAAGGGCAACAAGAAAACCAAGATCATGAAATTGAGGAGCAGCATGCGGACGAGGTGGAGGAGGAAGAAGGTGGAGATCACTGTCATATTGCCCTCCCGGATTTTCCCGGGGGGTCATATTCTTTCGAGATGGCTGCTAAGTTCTGCTATGGCGTCAAGATCGATCTCTCTTCCTCTAATGTCGCTCCTCTCCGCTGCGCCGGGGAGTTTCTGGAGATGACTGAGGAGTACTCTGAAGACAATCTCATTTCCAAGACCGAAAGGTTTCTCTCGCAGTGCGTTTTCAAGAGCCTGAGGGAGTCAGTGAAGGCTCTAAAATCATGCGAGTGCGTGATGCCTCAAGCCGAGTCACTGGGTATTACGCAGAGATGCATTGATATCATTGTTTGCAGGGCTTCCTCCGCAGATCCGACGTTGTTCGGTTGGCCAGTCAGCGACGGAATCAATGAGCCGAACCAGGCCTTGTGGAATGGGATCGAAGCCGGTTTGAGGAGGAAGAACTTGGGGAGAAGTGTTACTGCCGAGTCGTGGTTTGAAGATCTCGCACAGTTAAGTCCCGCGTTGTTCAAGCGTTTGATTCTTGCAATGAGAGCGCGAGATCTGAGCGCCGATATAATCGAGAGTTGCCTCATGTACTATGGTAGAAGGCATGTTCCTGGCATATTACGTTCTAGCCGGAAGCCATCATCATCATCTATAGCATCAGAGCAGGAACAGAGAGAACTGTTGGAGACCATAATCTCGAACCTTCCGTTGGAGAAGAGCTCGAGATCTTCAATCACAACACGTTTTCTGTTCGGTTTGTTGCGAACCGCGAAGATACTGAATGCATCCGAGGCTTGCCGCACCGCGTTGGAGAAGAAGATCGGATCGCAACTCGAGCAAGCCACGCTCGACGATCTGCTGATCCCTAGCTATTCCTATCTCAATGAAACGTTGTACGACGTGGACTGCGTCGAGAGGATCTTAGGTTACTTTTTAGAAGATTATGTAGAGAGAAACACAGACGGAATTGAAGCCGACGTCGGCGATAGAGAGGTGCGTTCTCCGGGTTTGATGCTCGTAGGCAAGCTGATAGACGGATATCTCTCGGAGATCGCATCAGATACGAATCTGAAACCGGAGAAGTTGTTTAATCTTGCAATTGCTCTCCCCGAGGAAGCCAGGCTCTTCGATGACGGACTCTACAGAGCCGTAGACGTTTATTTGAAGGTAAAACTAACACATTCCGCTTTGCAAATTCAAATTTGTATAAAATCATTGCTAATTAACAATTTAGCGTTGTAAACCAGGCGCATCCATGGGTAGATGAAGCAGAGAGAGAGAAGATAAGCGGAGTGTTGGACTGTCAAAAGCTAACCATAGAGGCTTGCACGCACGCGGCGCAAAACGAGCGGCTGCCATTGCGGGCGGTAGTGCAAGTGCTTTTCTTCGAGCAACTACATCTCCGACAGGCTATCGCCGGGACTCTTCTGACAGCGGAGACAGCGCCGGCAGATTCGAGAAGGCCGTCGTTAATGCAAAGACAGGTAGAGGAGGATGAGGGGGAGGCAAAGGATGAGGAGGAAGGGGCAATGGAGAGGAGAATCGGGTGGAGGGCAGCGGTGAGGGAGAATCAGGTGCTGCGCTTAGACATGGATAGCATGAGGACGCGAGTGCATCAGCTAGAACGGGAGTGTTCCACGATGAAGAAAGTGATCGAGAAGATTGATAAAGCTGGCCCACAAAGTGGGACCAAGAAGAGTTGGTTGTTGAGTAGGAAATTGGGGTGCAAGTTCAAGACCCAGGTGTGTGATTCGCACGAATCAACGGTCGTGGACGGGAGGAAAGGAAGAATCCAGCAGCATCATTAATAGACTTTTTCGTACAGGAACATAACCCTCAGTGACTTTGTTTTTGGCTTTTTTTTTCTTTTCCTTTTTGCCCCGGACTTCTGCTCGTTCGGATTAAATTCGATGCAATTTTTTTTTTAATTAAATGACGGGTACAATTTAATCCGTTAGAGTTCAAATCGGTGTATATAAATAAAAATTTAAAAACGTAATTATATTTATAAATATATAAAACTATATATACATATATGTAATCATATATAAATATAAACATAATAATTTTTTTAAAAATATAACTATATTAATATTATATTAAATAATAAATTTAAAAACATAATTATATTTATAAATATATAAAACTATATATACACATGTAATCATTTATAAGTATATTACATATATAAATATAAGCATATTAATTTTTTTAAAAATATAATTATATTAATATTATTTAACCAATAAATTAAAAAAATGATGTGTGGAAGTTTGTACTTTTTGACAAATTAGGTTCTATTTCTCCTGTCCTCTGAATAAGTGTTGTTGAACTATTCTCTATGATGGTCGACGTTCCCTCTAATGAAAGGGGATACGCCTTAGGTATATATAGGGTCACGGTCATGGTTATAGTTTAGATAAGGAAATGATAAGGATCCGAGAATGGGTAAGTGATTCATAGTGGCAGTCGGGGATCATTTCTGTCTTTAGTGGAAATATGTTATAGCGGCTTTGTGCAAAAGTCAGTAAAAGACTTAATAAAATCTAGTGGCAGTTAAGGGTGTTGATCATAATTCGTATGATGATTCTTCTATTTACTAAATATGTTGCTTGTATTAGTTGAATCTTTATGATGATTTGTATGACAATCCTTCTGTTTACTAAATATGCTGCTCGTGTTAGTTGAATCTCTATGATAATTTGTACGATAGTTCTTCTATTTACTGAATATGCTGTTCGCACATTAGCAGAATCTCTACGATGATTTGTACGATGGTTCTTCTGTATACTGTTCGTACTAGTTGAATCTCTATGATGATTTATATGATGGTTCTTTTGTATACTACTCGTACTAGTTGAATCTTTATGATGAATTGTATGATGGTTCTTATGTTTGCTGAGTCTGTTGCTCATATTAGTTGAATCTCTATGATGATTTATATGATAGTTCTTCTATTTATTGAGTATGTTACTTGTATTGGTTGAATCTTTACGATGATTAGTTGTGATGGTTCTTTTGTTTACTGGGTATGTTGCTTGTACTAGTTGAATCTCCATAATGATTTGTATGATGATTCTGTTGTTTATGAAGTGTGCTGTTTGTTTGATTTCTATTGGATATTTGATATGTTCAGATATGCCAAATGTGATATAATATTCATGCTTAGAGGTTGAATAATGGTGCTCTTTGCTTGATTATGTAACTATTTCACTAGATTTCTTTAATAAAGATAAAAGAGAAGACATCCCGCGACAATTCTCCTAGGTATGAGGTACATAAAGTATTATTCAAGTTATTTACTTTTTAAACTTTAGCCGTGTTGTATAAACACTATTTTTCTTACTGAGTTTAAATAGAACTCATCCTTAAATGATGTAGAAGTTGAGGATTTGCTCCCCTGAGTTGTTTCTCGAAGTTTGTTTAGAACCATTCCCCGATCCTTGGTAATTCTTTAGGATATAATTCAAGTGAAATATTTATTCTGCACTCTGATATAAAATTTTGTAAGGACCCCACTTTTGTATTCAATTATTTAAAATTGCCAATTTATGGCATTTGAAGTAAGTCCTTAGAACTTAGTTTGTTCTATAAGGGATTTTTATTTTCTACTTCAGTATCAAAAATTATTTTTCTTGCACTCGTAAATACTAAGTAGTTGACTTCTTTCTACCCATTAGGTATTTGGAATATTACACACTTTGAATGCATTAATTATTAGTTAATTAATTGTATCATATTTGAATATATTAATTATTACTTGATTAATTTATTATAATAGCTACTTTATATGAATTAATTATTAGATAATTAACGTATAAAGATAGCTTATTAATATGTTCTTTATTTTCTGTATGTGTCACAGAAAATCAATAGTGATAATGATAAGATCTCATGTGACAATTAAGACTCCTCAACAGAGAGAGAAAGTTAATCGTATGATACAAAACTTAAAAAATACTCATATAAGGAGACTGGCAGATAAACTAAAGTTGAATTTTTAGTGAACTATATTATTAAAGTTAATGTAAAGATTTAAAAAATGGTATGGAAATGAAGTCTTTTAAAAATGAAGAAAAGTTTGACGCTCTCAAAGGAAGTTTACATATCCCTATTCGTTGAGGCTTGCTTGAGCTTTATTAAGACAAAGAACAAACATATAAACCCACAATTTGTAGAAGTCTGGAACTTAGAGGAAAATAAATTTATAAATTAAATGCGAAAGCGATTAATAGAGTTATAATTTACATTATTTACACAATAATTTTGAATATCCAGTAGAGATACGAGAATATACTTTCTAAAAGACAAACGAAAATTAAAGAAATAAAAAGATCTGGATCTTGGTTTTCTTGATTTAAAATAGTTAATGAAAGGATGAGCTACACTAGCACAGTAAGAATATCACACTAATAACAGATACAGAAAACTGAAGATTAGTAAAAAAATAAAAAATATAACTAATGGAGCCTTTGCTTTATTTAAATACATTTGAATCTTGAAAATATTTGTTTAATACTTACCATAATGAGTTTTTCAAAGACAACCTATGAAGACCCATATCAATATGACTTTTCACTTTTATACATAAAAAAATGAGAAACAATAACTTTCCTTTCTTACCTACTTACTCGTACCCTTGGGGTCCATAGGGGTGTCCCCCATACTCATGAACCTAATATCCAATTTTACAATTGATCGATCGTCTCCATACCCTGTCCGGTAATGGACGCCAAATATTCCATCACCTTGATACCCCGTTCGGTATGAGGGTGAACCATATCTCTCAAACCTTTTCGGTAAGGAACTTTTCAGCCCCGTTCGACTGAGGTAATGTTCACGGTAGTGTTCCCTATGTACCAGGCCCGTCCGCCCTTTCCCTAGGTAACTAGTAAATCTTTCACATACAGATTTTTATCAACAAACAACCCACAAACTCATACCAACATCTCATATCACATTCATAAATTAATTAAACTACATTCATACCTGACGGTATATAACTAAAATAACTAGATAAGTTGATAAGATTATTGAATTATAAATTAAGAACATGTACTATACAAAAATCAAGCAAGTAGGACAATATAGAAAAATAAATAAAAAATCAAGACAATTGTGAACTAACTGGTTCCGACTCTACTACTAACTTATAATTATTTTTAAGATTTTTTAATTTTTCACAAAAACATAAAATTATACACTGTTAAGCCTCAATTTACCATAATGGAGAATATGGTGAGGGATTTTTACCCGAATTGGTGTTTCGAGACACCAGGCTATCTATTACGCCTCTTAACAGGTATTAGTTTTCCTGAATTTTTCCTGTGAAATTCAAAACACTCATCAAATACCTAAAAATACCTCAAAATCTAAAATCGGTGTCCAAAACTCATTCTGGTCAATTTTGGGGTTCCGGTACAGTAGTGCCGCCGTGCTCTAGGGTTGGCTCCACCACCCACAGCAGTGGTTTGCCTCAGCCTGACCAGTTTTGGCCAATTTTGGCTGTATCCCTCCAGAAAAACACGTTAGGGGCCTTGGTTGGCTAAAAAATCACTAAAATTCGAACCTACTGGTGGGGGGTCCCTTCGGGTGCAGCGACTCTTCTAGTCCTCCTTTGCAGTTGAGGTTCTTTCTTTGGCTACCATGCACAGAAAATGACGATGAACACAATGATCGAAAAATCACGTGAAATGGGAATTGAGAAAGGGCTCATCAGAGGAATTTTGGAGTTTTAGCCGTGATGGCTCCGCCGGATTTTGCTCGCAGTTTTTGGCTCACCTACCATCCCTTTTACTTTGATTTGTCCATAGGAGTACTCAAAATCAAATTTTGAGTGGGTAGGGAAACATTTTATCTTTTTTGGTGGTTGGTGGTGGCTCCGGTGTGACAGTAAGTCGGCGGTCGACCTCCCTTCTCCAGCGTCTGGTTCTTCTTATATGGTGGGAGCTGGCGGCTAGCGTTTAGGTTTCCGTGTGATGCGAAGTACTTATAACCATCTTGTGTTGATATGGGCCGTCTATCACGATCGATCTTGTCCGTCTGATCGTGCTTAAGGAGGAAATGAATCTTAACCATTCATCACGATTAATCTCGATCGTCCGATAGTGCCTATGGGAAAAACAAATCCAGGCTGTCCATACACGTGGGACGATCTTAGGTTGTCCGATCGTGGGGCATGCGGATCGCCAGCGTGGCCTCCCATATGGCACCGATGTTAGTGCGACTTTCCACGCGGTACGCTCCTATCCGTCAAGACTGTTGACTAGGTAGTTCTATGTGGCCGAACTTTTTATATTTGTACTTTGACCCCTTATTTTTAATTTTTCTTTCAAAAACACCTACATAACCTAAATTTTCACCATTTTTTTCCAAAATTATTTTCAATATCGTCCCTAATTCATTTTTTCTCAAAATTCTATTTAGATAAAAATAAAATAAAATAACCAATTATTTTAAATTAATACTTAAAAAATAAAAACTTTGTCTCGGGTAGTTCTTCTAGCCTGGGTATTATAACTCTCCCCCTTAAGAAAATTTGATCCCTCAAATTGGTCACTCTCTCACTTAATCGAACAGCTGGGGGTACTGGGTCCTGAAGCTTGATTCTAGTTTCCAAGTGGCCTCTTCCTGCGTATGGTTTTGTCATAGGACCTTGATGAATGGAATTTCTCGGTTGTAGAGTACACTACCCTTTCGATCTACAATGCTTACTGGTACCTCCTCATAGGATAGATCCTCCTAGAGTAAAAAAGGCTTGTGCGATAGGATGTGTGAGGGGTTTGAGTTCTACTTGCGTAGCATAGATACGTGAAACATATTATGAACCTTGGATAGCTCTGGAGGTAGTGTCAGTCTATAGGCAGTCGCACTAATTCGGTCTAAGATTTTAAATGGTCTGATGAACTGGGGGATTTAATTTTTCCCTCTTACCAAACCTACTGATCCTTTTGAAATGAGTGACCTTAAGAAATATTCGGTCACCTTTCTCAAATTCCAAATCCTTCCTCCGAGAGTCCGCATGACTTTTCTGCCTGCTCTGAGCTGTCTGGATGTTCTTCCTAATCTTAACTATTTTAGCTGTAGTCTCCTCTATAAGATATGGGCCCAATAATTTTCTATCACCCACCTCTTCCCAAAGATCGACGATCTGCATAGGCGGCCATACAATGCCTCGTACGGAGCCATGCTGATACTTGCCTGCTAGCTATTATTGTAGGTGAACTCTATCAGAGGTAGGTGATCATTGCAATGGCCCCTAAATCTAGAACACAAGCTCGAAGCATATTCTTTAGTGTGCGAATTTTCCTCTCTGATTGTCCATTGGTTTGAGGGTGGAATGTGGTGCTAAGAGACAATTTCCTTCCCATGACTTGCTGAAAACTAGATCAAAATCAAAAAGTGAACATGGGGTCTTTGTCGGATACCACTGACACTAAAACTTCATATAACTTGACTATCTCTCAGATATACATTCTTACTAACTTGTCTAAGGGGTCGGTCATCTTGATAGCTAAGAAGTGAAAAAACTTAGTGAGCCGGTCAATAATTACCCAAATAGCATCATGTCTTGAGCATGCCTTAGGCAGTTCTGTCATGAAATCTATTATGATATGTTCCCATTTCCACTCCAAGATCGGTAATGGCTGAAGTAACCCACCTAGGCGTTGATGCTCTGCCTTAACTTATTGACATACTAGACACTTTAGAAACAAGTAGACTACCTCTCTCTTCATTCCACTCCACTAAAATCGGGGTCACATACTTTGATTCATTTTAGTACTTCTAGGATGCATGACGAACCTTGAGTTATGAGCCTCTGTCATGATGTCCCTTTTTAGTTCACTGTCACCTGGAACACACACCCTATCTTGAAATCTGAACGACCCATCGGTAAAGACTTGAAATTCTGAATTTACTCCCTGTTCTGCATCCTTCCTTAAAGCTGCTAGGGTGGAATCGGTGGGTTGGACTTCTTTTATTCTCTAGATTAATTCGAGTTGGATAGTCAGGTGGGCCAAACATGTAACTCTTTTCAAGTCTTAAAATCGTATCTATTGTGCGGCCCCTATTAGTCTGCACTCAGAAACCATTAGGTGAGCTAACATACCTGCACTTTTTTTGCTAAACATGTTGGTTACTATGTCGCCCTTACTCAAGTGATACAAAATATTATAATCATAATCCTTTAGGAGCTCTATCCAATGCCTATGACGCATGTTCAGATCCTTCTGAGTGAATATGTGCTTCGAGCTCTTATGGTTAGTAAAAACCTCAAAAGTCTCCCTATACAGGTAGTGGCGCCAAGTCTTCAAGGCGTGGATAATGGTGGCTAGTTTTAAGTCGTGGGTGGGGTAATTTTTTTCTCATGACTTTTCAATTGCTTAGACCCATAGGTTATGACCTTACCATGCTATATCAGAACACAACCAAACCCTAGGTAGAAAAGATCATTATACACTTTATATCCACTTGTCCCACTTGGTAAGGCCAACACGGGTGCAGTAGTCAACCACTTCTTAAGTTCTGTAAAGCTCATTTCGCAGTTTTTGTTCCATTCAAACTTAACGTTCTTCTTTGTGAGTTGAGTTAAATGAGTGGCTAGGTTGAAAATCCTTCTACAAACCTGCAGTAATAACCTACCATCCCTAGAAAGCTACAAATCTCTTTGACCGATGTCAATTTTTTCCATCTGAATATTGTCTCAAATTTTTCAAGGTTCACTGATACTCCATCAGTTGATATGATGTATCCTAAAAAGGTAGTTTGCTCGAGGTAGAACCTACACTTACTCAATTTTGCATATAATTTCTTAT